>JBBPDB010000108.1:34144179-34156831 GCA_037974465.1 Brachypetersius altus
GTGTGTGTGTGTGTGTGTGTGTGTGTGTGTGTGTGTGTGTGTGTGTGTGTGTGTGTGTGTGTGTGTGTGTTCTGAACTGGTCCTGACCCTTTCGGTAATTAGTAAGTAGGAGAGGATTCCTTGCCCACTGAATGACCCTTTCGCCTCACTGTACACCTCCATGCCCCCTGCCTCCTGGAGCTAGCCCAAGCCGCCCCCCCCCAGCCTTCCTACCTGCAATTAACCTCATACACCTTTGTATACACACCACTGAGAAATGAGCAGAGTGTGCTCTAATTACTCATTGGGTACTGCTCTTTTATCCACCTCATTTCTCATAAGTCTCTGAAAATGTGTGATGATATTTGCGGCGTTTGAACATTTCTCTTAGCTTTTGTGAATATGTGAGACGAGCTGGATTCTGTATGTGGATTCGTGTTTACAAATACACCTGTATGGGAATGTCAGAAACGTAGCGGTAGGCCTTGACCCTCGTGTTAACTATGAGTATACATGGCCCCATGGGCCTCTCAAAGAGATATCCGAATCATTATTGAATGTAAAGTATTAACTCCCCCAAATCCTTATCTTTGTTCTAGACAATGTTAAGTATCGGATGTCTAAAGGTAAGATGGTGGCCTGCTCTTTAACATCAATAAGAGCTTAGCATGGCCATGCCTGTCATCTTATTAGAAGTGCTGCAGCTAAATGTGATCATTATCTCTGGCGAGAGGGAGAGGAGCAAATGAAAGCAATGGAGTGCAAAGATAGGAGGGCCCACTAAGCAGCCTGTGCTGAATTGTCTTATTTCAATTAATTTCACTGCTAATGCGCTGGATGAGTGTAATTTTAACATAGATGGTTTTAATAAGCGAGTCAGTGCAGCACAACGCATTAGCTCTTTTAGAGGAGGTCAGCCAAGTCTAGCCAGCACGAAGCCACTGAGCCCTGCTCACAGCCTCTCTGCTGCCTGTCACTTCCCTGCTCCCTTAAACTGACCTATAATGCTCTCTCAGGCTGGGTTTTGTAGTCCCTCCTGGCTCTTATGACCCCTTGTAAACTTTACCACTTGATGCGCATGTATGCCTATTTAATTGACCCAAGAAGACCTATTTATCTATTTTTATTTGCTCTCGAGACTCTTGTACTCATTGTGGCGTCTCCAGATTCACTACACTCTCAAGTGTGTATTTTGAGTCTGTAGGTGGCCCCTGTGGATCCATGTGTTGCAATATTTTGAGCCCCCACAGGCTTTTGTGTAACTGTTTTTAGGTCTCCCCCCGGATCATTGTGTACCTGCACGTTTTCCCAGTGGGCTTGTCCACTGGCTGGCTCTTCTCTGTTTTCTTATCCTGCGGGGATTTTCTCTCTGCCGAGACTGAACTTGGAAAGTTGCTTAAAGAAAGAAAAGAAACTTTTCCGTTTTTTTTTTTTTTTTATTCTTTCTCACAATCATTTCCCCATGTTTTAGCAAAAAAAGGGGGGAAAAAAAGCAAACACCGAGGCAGTTGCAGCACATTTGCATTCTGCTAACGTCACAAGTTTAATGTGATCTCAGCTCCTTCCTCTTCCAAAGTAGTCATAGACTCTACTCCATATTCTAGCACTTTGACTCTAAGCATGCTAAATGAATGTTTGCTCTTCGTACTGCTGAGTTGGCAGTATGTGCCCTATAGTGCTTCATAATTACTCATAAGCTGCGGATCAAATAAAAACAAATGGCTAGCTTTTTTCTTCCGCTCCTTTTTTCCTCCAAAGTGAGACCTTGAAGAACACACTTTAGAAGAACAAATTATTCACAGTACAGTCGGAGCACGACATTGGGACCAGATTAGTAGCACCTCCCTCAAAGACCTGCTTATTAATCATTCAGAGATCTTTGCGAGTTAATTTAGGGCATCATTGCAGCTTGTATTGCAGCAAGTTATTGATTAACTTGAATGAATGTTTATTAATGGTATTAGCAGATAAATGTAAGCATTTTATATGCATTTAGTAAGCTGGTGCCATAACAGTGATTAATATAGATGTGTGGAGAAGGAAATATTTTAAGCATAATGTTTTATTCGTTCACGTCATTTGCATGGTTTTAATGTGCATTGCTATTTATGACATCACAAAAATAACGTGTTCATAAGGTGCTGTATTTGTAGCTTTCCATAGTAGGAAAGGATGGGAAAATCAGTTTCTGCTGATATGGACCCTTTAAGTGTAAATACCTTTGGCAATGACACACCCATGACTGACAACCTGACATTAATACCCACTTCAGACACTTCACATTGCCTTACTGCGTTTGATCCACAGCCATGGTCAAGCAGATTCTAATTTGTGCTACAGTTTTATCCTTGTTGGCAGATCCTTGTCTCATTGTGCATGGCCTCTGCAGCTGGTTCCACAGGGCTCTCGTAACAATGCATAGAGCCTCTTTCTGCTGAGTCATCTCCACCCCAGACACAGGCCAGCAAACAGAGAAGCAGTCATTAATTTAGACCTTCTTTTCTCTATTCCACTGCCACTTCTGCTGAGAATGCACACATGGATACAAAGGTTTATTCAAATCATTAAAGGCTTGCATGCGTTCGAGGCTAATCATTTGACCTTTGGTTTTGTGTTCTTGCTAGACAAAGGTTAGTATCTGCAGCAGAGGAGAACATTAGTTATGTCATGTGATTTATGATGAGAGTGTTAATGTAGAAAATGCAAATGCAGACAGAGATCAATATGAAACAAATAGCAGAATCCTAAATTAGCACCTCGCTGCCTTTGTTTCGCAGACTGTGCTGAGGATAGCGGCTTCTTTTTTAAACTTCGCTGCTTTTTTTAACTCCACAGTTTAACCTACACTTTAAGCTATTGCAGGTCGAGAGTGATTTTAGGGAGTTGGTAGTAGGTTATAGGAGTTTAGTGAGTGATATTGTCTTCACTAGATGGTAGAAATGTCCACCTTGTCCAGAGTCAGTATATCTGCCCATAGGTCAGTGCGCTTGGTGGATTTTTTTTATTATCATTTGTTTTACCGTTTCTGGTATCTTTTATTTTATACTGTGATTTTATCACAGTCCATGCCAGCATCACAGTGTGACTGTGCAGAAGACCCTCTGAGTACCAGTTACCCTCGATAATGGCACTTCAGTCCAATCTATTTTAGAGTAATTTGTCTGTATCGGAGCAGAAACATCCAGCAGCTAAAAACTAAACCACCACATGAGTAGCAATCCAGCTGCAAAAAAAGCTAGAACAAATAGCATCTACTCCTACCAGCAAGAGACGCGAGAGAATGCCTTTGACAAAACCGAAATGCTCCGTCTGTAGTCAGAAAACCATCTACACCGGTCATCAGGAGCAGAGCTGCTGTTCCACCTGAAATGCAGCAGTTAAGCCAGCCACCTTTAGTCAAAACACGGTTAAGCTACCCAAGATTGGATGAGGAGAAACTAATCCATGAGCTGTATGACTCTTCTATTGTTGATAAGGACCCTTGCATCACTTCTTAAACCGAGCCATTGTTATGCCTAAAGACTGAAAGTGATCAATTAGTGTGTTAAAGAATCAGCAATCAGAGACCAGGCCCTGAGTGTGACAGGATAATCTGCTCTGTAATCCATGCCTGGTCACTGGACAGCATGTTTCTCCACAGCAGTAATGTGCCACTCAGCGGCCTTCATTAGACTTCAGTTCAGGCAACTGTCGATAACGGTGTCTATCGTATGAAGTGAGCAGCCCAGAAAACCTTGGTGCTGATGTGATCAGACACATTCATTTATTTATTTATTGGTTCAATCATTCATTGACTGTGGGATTTATAATCTTGTTTGATTCTGAAGCTCATTAAAGTACAATCCAGATCACGTTGCAGTGATTTACAGATTCAACTTCAAATCAGACATTTCGTAGTAGTAACCTACTGTCCCTGGTAGAGCTCAACTCTGGTCTGTGTGGACCTCAGCTACAGAGATAAAGTTTGCAGGTGGGAGGCCTGGCTTAGTTTGACATACTAGCCTTGGGCGATGTGGAAAAAAGACCCACTGAACTTGTGAATTTCGAATGGTTCTCTCTCTCTCTCTCTCTCTCTCTCTCTCTCTCTCTCTCTCTCTCTCTCTCTCTCTCCCTCTCTCTCTCTCCCTCTCTCCCTCTCTCTACCCGTTTGCTTGATTTCTTCTCCTGCTGTCTGTGCACTCATGCAGAATTAGCTTATTTGTCAGCGAGCTGCGCCTCCGAGCCCTGGTGCACATCTCTAAATCCATTTCCAGAAGCGCAGCACAAAGGACGTTGTCCTTATGTCATGACGACAAATTTGCTGAGCTTCCTCAATCCCAATGCAACGCAGGAAAATGGTCCCATCGCTCCTGCGCAGGCCTGTGGAGCGCTAATGAATGGGCTTCTGCTGCTGAAGGGTCCTCCTTGCACCTTTTTTTATTATTATGATTATTACTATCGAGCGTAAGCTGTTTTTTTTTTTTTTCTTTCTTTCTTCCTCCGAACCCAAGGTGCTCTGTAAACATGAGTCATACACAAGCCTGGTGGGAAAGAGAGATGACTTCTGTTAGATATTCATACATCTGGAGATATTCTCACAGAGAATCTGAGAGCCGAACTACATCTTGACCATGAGCTGATTCCCCAACAAACTTTCTCCCCGACTTTGGGAGACGAGTCCTCCCTCTCTGTTTTGACATATACATAGTTTTGCCTTTATAACCAGTGAAAATTATTTGTGAACCAATCCCAAACTTCTCCAATGCTGTTTATGCCACTACATCAGTCTATATGCACTTCTAATATTGCATGGTGCCTCTGTAGCATTGTAATTTTCATACAAGGCAGAAATGGAGGCTCTTAGATCACAGCCTGAATATTCACCAGGACTGCGCTTTTTACCCTGATGTATTTCCTTGCCATTTGAATGAGCTTCCTTCCTCCGCATGTCTGATGTCGGGAGCTGCATGGGGGGTTTCCTCAGCAGGTGTTGTTTTTTAATTGAATCCAAAATCTCTGTGGAGGCCATCTTCCCCGCCTCTGCCTCATCACAACAACAATAGCTGGTTACGGGGTAATGAATGGCCAAATCACGCCTGCTTTGTTTACTCATTTGTGACTGTCACACTGCTCCATATTTAAGGATTCTGGCAAACTTCAAGCTTGTTCTCCTCAAACGCTCTTTTTCTTCCAACCCCATAATCCATATGCCTCACAAATGGGTTGTGTTAAAAAAAACCTGTATCCTCCGCTGAATTAGAGAAAGAACTGGAAAATTCCTTTAGACTTTATGATTATACTTTGCTTGTAAAGTTTGCTTCATATTAAGACATTAAAACATAAATTACAACTCGAGGGGGGTGGGAGGAGGCTTGGGAGGGGGGGCTGGGTGGGTGAATGACCAAACAGGCCCCATGGTCTTCTGTTTTTTTCTTCTATTCTTTATCATTTTATCAATAATTGTTTTCTTTAACAGCTTTCAAATAAATGTACTTTCTCTCTTGGCTTTTATGACAAAGCACAATGCAATATAACTTGGTACATACCACCTACATTAAGATTTTAGCCAATTAGTATTTATACAATATCAGTTCTCTGCATTAAAAATGAAGCTGGGAAAAAAATCTTAAGTGGTGGGTTCCAGGACACAAATGTCTGTGTGAATATGCACCAGTTCTGTTGAACATTAGTAAGTGCTAATGCTAATGATCCTGTAATCCCTCCATTGCTGGATTGGAGCCAATTCTGTGCCAATGTAGCTATTAGGCTTGACACTGGTGTAAAAAGAACTTCTATGTAGGCTGCTTGCTCTTTGTGGACACACTGACTGCAGTCTTAAAAATAAAGGCCTTGGGTGAAGTTTTACTTTTAATTGCTACAGACCAGAATCTGGATTTCGTAATCATGGTTATCAATGGTAGGTAATTGATCAGCTGTTGTAACTGACTGAGCAGCGAGGTTTAATATTGACAAAATCCAATATTGGTAACTCAAGTTCAAAGGCACACTTCTAAATAAAATACTTCTAAACCATTACATTATCTGAGAGGTTTTTGAAATGTTAAGACGGTTCTTCACACTCACACACCTCAGCCCATCCACTGAAAGGTTCTTTATAGAGAACCAGAGGTGGTTCTTCTAAGGCAGTGCTTCAAAGAACTCTTTTTGGCATCTTTACTTTTAAGAGTGTTAGCACTTGTGAGAAATTTGGCCAGTGGCAGATTGTCCAGCTAGCGGGAAGGAGAAGGAGGAGGAAGAGGAAGCAGCAGTGAGACCCAGGATGAGTCCTACGGTGACATGCCCACTGCGCTCCGGCCAGCCTGCCCACCTGATTGATTAGCACTGTGATGGGGATGTATGGAGGGGTGAGGAGAGCACGGCTCGCTCCTGAATCACCATCTCCCGCACACACACACACACACATAAACACACTCACACACACACACACACACACACATAAACACACTCACACACAGGCTCTCTCCCTCTCTCTCTCTCTCTCCGTGTGCATTGTCGAGCCCAACCACTGCGAGAGTGGGCTCTCTAAGGAAGGGGGGCCTCCAACACAGCAGCTCTTTCTTTCCTTAAATGAAGTCCATTTTTAACGTCAGACTGTGTGCACACCAGCTGTGTGCAATAAGCAGGAGCGTTATGAATACAATAATACTTCCTGATGGCTCTCTATTAACATCCCTCTGTTTATTTGTCAGTACGGAAGCTTCTGGAGCCTTGTTATGAAACTTGTAGATGGATTCTCAGACCGTGCAGTGGAGCTACCCACAGGGCCCCTGTTAATATCAAACTGCTGGAGCTGATTTCATTAAAAATACAATTAGTCACTGTTCACAAAGACTGCTACACTGATAGCCCAGCCTTGTTTTCCATCACCATCAGAGTTTTGAGAGCATTCCTTTTCCTTTATTCATGGCAGTCATCGATAAATAAATATTTAAACGATACCGATGCTGTTTTCGAATTGCTGTTATATATGGCAGATAATGATTTGCTTTTCATTAGCAGCACTTGTTTTGTCTTGAACGGAAATTGTTTGGATATGTTGAGCAAAACAGTGGCAGTGATGCTCCAGTTTCGGAGCGCTCGACACATCAGAGAGGCAGAGATCAGACATGTTTAGCAACAGACCATGAGAAACACACTAGCAACATTATTCTGTTTGATGTGTCTCTTCACATTCTTATCTGTTTAACCATCTGTTTCATGTTACAAAGTGATGACACAGCACATGAAATGGAGACTAAGTTTCCAACCAGCCAGTTATGACCATCAGAGGCTTTTATTGATTATCTGTCCGTATTGTTATCCTGGGTCTTTTGTTCCCTCAAAATCTCCCACTCTGCAGCACCACAGCAGTACAGCAGCTGTTCTCTCGAGTCGGTCTAATCACAGATATATTTATATACGCCGCATTAATGCACTCAGTCTGTTTACGGCCGTTACAATTATTTGATTTGATAACCTCAATTACTTTTAAAAAATCTATAAAGATTTAAATTCCTGATGAATATTGAATGTGTGCAATGATTAAGCATATTTTAATGGATAAATATTATACCGTTTCTTCAGTCTAAACAGCCTTTTTAAGCACTCTTGAGCAAACTAAACGGCTGTAGTCGAGAGACAAAAGTAAGACAAAAGCAATACTCATACTTAGATACATTATATGAAATACTTCCAGTATTTCAATCCATTTCAAATTTACACACATGATCTTTTTGGGTTTGTACAGAAGCATAAACAAATATGTTTTTTAAAAAATGAAATTGAGAAATTGTACCACACACTCCGTTGAGGATACAAATGATGAAAAAATTGTTCTCATTCACAGTGTGTCTGGTATATTATAAAAATAGTTGCTTGGGAAGATTTCAGGCAACAGGTGGCAATCACAGTAGAGGCAAAGCAGCTTCCGAAATTTCTCAGAGGCAGCATTATTTATAAATATCTAAGATTCTGCCCAGAAACTGCATTGTCCTTTTCTAATGTCACCGTGTTGCAGTCAAAGATTAAGACAAAACTTGGCGCTCTGTATAGAAATCGTTCCTGTTTATACCTTCGTAATGCATGATTGTTCAAATGATCATACTTCCCTTGTTTGATTATGAGGATACGATTTATACATAGGCTTGCAAAGGAACCATTCAAAAGCTTGCTGTAATTCATCATTCTGCTGTTCGATTTGCTATAAATGTCCCTTCAGAACACACCACTGCCTTTGGCAGTCTCATGTTAAATGGTCCTCTCTGCATACTCATTGTAACATCCACTGGTTTACTCATAAACCGGCTTATTTATAAAACTCTTCTTGGATGCTCACCCCCAATTTAAGTCAGCCATGGCAGCCAATATCTGTGGCCAAGTACAACACATGGGCTTCCCTTTACATTAGGATAAAGCCTAAATCCCTAAATCCAACAAATTCTTTGGCTTCTTGTCATTCCAGTCTGCTAATGAATGGAATCTGTTACAAAAATCACCAAAACAAGAAAACGTGTCTCAATCACTGCTTTCAAGGGCCCACTTGTGAATGTTTTAATTATCTTTTTAAATGCTTTCAACTTCCCCTTTCAACGTATTTAACACTTGAATGGAAAAAGGCTACAAAGTTAAAGCAAACACCTTAAAAATTTCCATTGGTTTAGTTGATTCTACAGTGTTTAATTGGAAAGCTCATAGAGGCAAAACAGGTAAAAGAGAAGCCAACAGTCACTAAATAAGAGTTGTAGGGTAACCTGAAATCGGGAGAAATAATTGCTACAAGAGGAACAGTACGCAATGAACTAATAAGAACAGAGATGTTCAGATGAAACTAAAAGAATACTTTTGCAATAATTCATTTCAGAAGAAGGAAAGGGTTGCACTTATGATCCCAAGTACACCATTCCCACAGTGAAGGATAAAGGTGGGAGCACCACAATGCCAGTCTACGTCTGAAAATGAAAATTTGTTATGAAAGGAAAACAGAAATGTACCATATATTAAAGCCAAATGAAGCAAGTCTAGGTTCCCTTTGCTGAGTACAACCACAAATATGTGATGAGCTTGGGCTGGTGCCTGGGAAGTATGATCACAAATGTGTGATTTGTTTATTAGAGAACAGAGAGTTCAGTATTATGATGCAACAGTTACCCTCAGGGACCTTTTTTCAGCTAACAGTGAAATTCTTATTAAATTCTAGAAGGATATGAAATCATTCTTTGGGGCACAGCATTAGTTCCAAAGTGAAAACAAGACATTTGCAAATGTGAAATGATAAATATATATAAATGCGCTAGATCTATATTAAATGACAGGAATAGTTCATCAGTTTTTCAAATACTTTTTCAGTATTTCCAAATCTCACCTTTTTTTCTTTATTCTTATCACATTTTTTTTTCAATTTGCTCTTGAATGGCAGCTCATCTCAGATACTAAAAATCATCACTGGCTACAAAATGTATTCATGAATGCTTTTCTGCATCAAAAAGTCATGTGTGATTCACTGTAACAAGACATGTGGGGGCCAATGGTTTTTATGGACCCCTGCCAAGATGAGAAAGACTGATCGAAGATGCATCTCCCCCCCGATGACCCTGAACGGAAGTGACTTTAATCTCTGTTGAGGTGAAAAATGAGGGGCACGGGAGAAAAGAAAGCAGAAAGCAACTTGTTATTCTGGCCTTTTCCTCGTTACTGATGTGTCTTGGCTTGCCGTTGTCAGTCAGGCAGGTGGCACATTATGCCATAGGAGGAGAGGTGCCTGCTGGCAGGGCAGACACACAGGAATAGAGGGAGGGAGAGAAAGAGAGAGAGAATGCTGGAGAGCCGGTGGAAAAACGAGAGCTGAAAAGAGAATGATAGAGTGCATTTGAATGGTCAGGTAGTTAATGCTTTATGAGATTGGGCTGGGGGGAGACAGGGGGGAGTGCAGTGTGTGCAGTATTACACCACATAAATCTGGAAGCCTGCTTTCCCTGCCTGTGCTCCTACTTAATTACCTGAGCCCTTCACACACCTATAGCTCTTCCCTAATGGTCGCCTCTCACGACTCCTCTCACGCCACAGGCCACCGGGCCGAGGGCCTCTGCAAGCCCATTCCATGGGAATTTCTACCCTGTAATCTGCCTGAGAGGGTTTGCTTCCTCTGCATGTGGAAACACTGGAAAAGGTGGGGCTGTGGGGGTGGAGCAAGCAGGCTCGGCCCAACCGGGAAGCGCTCAGCATTTTGTCGGCTTCACAGACGGGCAGGATCAGAATTTCATGCATAAGATGGCTCCCGTCAGGAGGCCCTGCTTTTGAGCCGCCCGTTATGGATTTAACGATTTCCCCGGAGCGCGCGGTGGCTGCTAAAACCCCCAGCATCTGCGTAGCACTGCCATCTTGAACACCTCCGATTGACCTTGGAGATTATTGCTGGACTAGGCAGCAGAAAAGTTATGCTATATCTTAGTCAGGAGCTGTCTTCTATCAATGAGCTGCAGTGTTGGCCATCGATCCGTTCCACGCCAGGACACAGGGCTTGATTGATGCTTGGCGAGCGGCTGGCTGGCCAGCCTGGAGGACAGCCTTGGGAGAAAACAGAGGCCCTCTGCTTTTCCACCGCCTCCAGCATAATGGCCGCGATGATGGAGTATAGATGAGGACTCTCTGACCCAGAACTCCAAGGCCTCCAAACTGAATTACACAAGAGCTTGCCGGCTCCCGGGCTGTTTTTTTGTGATAATATTGGCAACATAGTGGTAATGATCTTTGAACTTAAATTTTTTTTTGGAGCACCAGGTAACCCTGCATTTGACAGCCTCTGTTGTAAATATTTCATCAGGTCTTTGCGATGAAGAAAAAACGATGCTTTGACAACCAGGGTCACAAACAGTGACCAATGGGGATGGACATCATCATAAATTAGGCTTGCTCTGACTGTCCTCCCCAATGATTTGGTACGCAGTGTATAATTTATCATCCCTTCTCCACCAGGCTTGCGTAAGACCTGTCAGTCACTCGTGGCAGCATGTCTCAAATCAAAGGGAGAGATAATGACATGATGCGCTGTGACAGTATGTTTGGACAGAGCACTGGTGTGTCACTTTTTGTAACATGCAAACACAAATTAACGGTGCTACATACTGATTTTTCCCCAGATGTAATGAAGCAGCACTGTTTGTGTTTTTGAGTAGTTTATTTGTGGGATGAATTGATGGGCAGCTCGCTGGCACAAGGTTTGTGGACCCTTTGTGCAAAATCCTATCTCTAAAACATCAAAAGCAGCATTTGTTGACTTTGGGCCTGCATGTAATTTGCATGAGGACGGTTCAGATATTACTGTTTCTCATGCCTCCGGAGTAGCACACATGACCATTGCTTTCATTCATTTAAAGCTTACTGCTATGAAATATTAAATAAACAGGTATAGACAATATTATGTTAACTGACATAACCTTAGTAAAAGTGAGTGTAGTATGGACCCAAAGCTATCATATGCCACTGAATAACTGACAGAGCCTTTATTGTTTCACCCCATGCCATTTTTAGACATGAGGAGCCTCACCTCTTACTTTTATCTCGCTCAATTCGGAATTGGTGTGTGGGAGCCGGTGAGTGAGTGTGTGTGGGTCTTGTTACCCCTGCCTTGTTAAGGGGATGCGTGTTTGGTCGGTTCACAGGAGATCATGGGTTACCAGGTCAGGACCAATCAATCAGCTTTGATCTTTAATAGACCTCCCTCTCTGCCTCCTCAATTAGACCTTCTGTGCTGAATTTTCCGATACAAGGCACAAGGGAAAGGCCGAGAGATGAACACACCGTGTACTGGTGCCATAGAAAGCTCTGAGGGTGTGATTGTGTGTGTGTGTGTGTGTGTGTGTGTGTGTGTGTGTGTGTGTCTGTATGTGTGCCTCCTTTCAAAGCTATTTCTGTTGTTTGATCAACACTCTATACAAGCTTGGAATTAATTCAGCATTAATTAGGGATGTATAATGATACATTTATGCATTTCTAGAAAATGTTATTAATTTTACACACATTGAAGAATAGTATATTACAGACTACATATGTTTCTCAGTTCTCCTAGTTCAAACAGCAGGAATTAAAGAAATAAGACAGTGAACTGGGAACGGAGAGCTCCAGCGCCTCACGACTCCTGGGAATCCTCATACAGCTGTAGTTGGCAAAGCAGAGCAGACAAAGAATGAGTAGCAAATTTTCAATCTTCCTCAGGAAAAGTACCCTCAAGCATACCAGCTGCACATGAAGCTTTCTCTCTTTTCTGCTCCTATGTTTTTTTGGTTTTTCTTTGTTGCTGTGAATCAAGTTGTGGCTCTTGTTATACAATATAAATGAGTCAAGTCTGGGACAATCCCTTTGATGCTTTTGAACGATTGCTTGAGTGAACTGTACAGTAAGACACACACAACTCTTTCGCTTTCTTTGCTATCCCTTGTGCTCTCTCTCTCTCTCTCTCTCCCTCTCTCTCTCTCCCTCTCTCTCTCTCTCTCTCTCTCTCCCCCTCCCTCTGTGATTCAGACTTGAGTATTTTCTACGTTTGATTTTTTTTGTGTATATTAGGTAAACATAAACCCATGAGTCTGTTTGTAAGAAGAAAGAGTAGGATAAGACTCTGTGTGAGTGTGTGTGTGTGTGTGTGTGTGTGTGTGTGTGTGTGTGTGTGTGTGTGTGTGCGCCCTTGCTTAAATTTAGGCTT
>JBBPDB010000108.1:34190377-34201037 GCA_037974465.1 Brachypetersius altus
AAGTGTATTTGGATGTCTGTGCAAGTGTGTCATTGTGGATTGAAAAGGCATGAGCATGTCCATATGTGTGATTTGTGTGTGGTAGAGAAACCAGAAAATGTGTGTGTGTGTGTGTGTGTGTGTGTGTGTGTGTGTGCGTGCGTGTGTGTGGTTGAGTGTGTACTGCCAAGATGGATAAATGTGGAAAAGCTTTGTTCTGAGGGGTGAAACTGTCTTGTATCTTAATCAGAAAAGACCAGGATGAAACACCCCTCATAAGCTCAACACGAATGTATGATCTAAATTACTGTAGACCAGAAAAGGTCAATATGTGCAACTGTATATGTGACATCACAAAAAAACACATTAATAATTGAGTGTGTTTGCATTTTTGATTTCATGTTCAAACTGTATGGATTAGGGAGCGTATGGTATGTTTTGAAACTCAAAAAAGGGCTCTTTAAAACACACTCAATATACTATACAATATACAAGCACATATACTAAGGTTATATATATAGATAGATAGATAGATAGAGAGAGAGAGACAGAGAGAGACAGAGAGAGAGCCCATGCCGTATATGGGAACATGAACAATCCCATGTCCTGAAATGACATGGAATGCATGAATGCAAACGTGTGCATGATGGCAGCCCTTTCTGAGTTCAGCAATGCCTGCCAGCGCCCTCGTTTTTTTGCCAGTGAATTTCCACGCCTCTAATTTCTGCACTCTCCAGCCCTTGCCTTATCCTCCTCATTAATATTTAAACCCACACCTTCTGCAAACTCACAAAAAGTGGGAGAGGGGATTGTGTTCTCAGGGATCCCTTAATCCCCAGAATTAGCAGTTTAATAGCAAGAAGCCATTTGTAGATTAGAGAGATCAGACTCACGGGACCTTCCTTTATACTCACTACTTAAATACTTAGAATTCTAATGCCGCTACAAGACCCCATTTAAAGTCACCCTTTCAGCACTGTGTTGTCCTCGCTCCATGACAAAGACTCTGAAAGGACTCCTCCATGAGGACGTGGAGTAATACTTTGTGGATATGTGTGTGTGTGGGTGTGTGTGTGCCCAATATACTGTATATTAGGCATTTAATTCAGTACAAAAAGTCTATTGTATGCGGATGTTGTAAAGTATTTGATTGAATTAACTACATGTGGGACTTGGGGAAGGTGAAGAAGCCTTTGAATGCTGCTCATACATATGTATACAATGTATCCTCAGTGTTAATGTCTTATTTGAGTTTTCGCACAGCTGATTTGGCATTCCGTCCTCGCAGCAGTAATATGTGGTAAACAAGTCTGCTTTTGGGGCACAGGTTAGCTCTCTAACAGCTTGTGAAAAGCTGGATCAAACCACCGCTATCTTGCCTCATTTTCATATAATTTGCCCAAGATGACAACTGTCTGTTTTAGCAGTGGATGAGATAAAGTGCAATCCAGGAAAGGCTGTGTGTGTGTGTGTGTGTGTGTGTGTGTGTATTTTTAATAATCATCTGACTGGAAGTAATTTAGTCTCATGCTTATGTGGAGATGGTATCTTTCTGGTCTCGGCTGTGCCAGCAGCCGGCCCAGTGTGAATAAGCGGGATTAGCACAAGCCTAAAGAGCTGTGAAATTCTCTTTGGAGACACACGCACCGACACACACACACCCATATAAACACAAATGATCAAAAACAAAGCAGAGTTATTCAGTATGGTTTGGTACATAATCAAATTTGCTGTGACATGTTCAAAGATTAATCTGTCATGTTGCTTCACCAAACATCCCACCTTTTTTCTTTTCTTTTCCTTCTTTGTTCTTTCTCTGTCTTTCTTCTGAAACGTTCATTCGTGATATTAAGTGCAGGAAATGACTTGCGCTTGAGAACCCACTGAAATTGAATGAGTCCGAGGCGATGGATTGCATGCCATTCATTTAGAGGGAGGGTGTATATATATGTGTGTGTGAGTGCGTGAGCGCGTGAGCGCGTGTGGGGGTATGGGGGGGAGTAATGCAGAGTGGCTTTTGCCTTGCGGCCGATAAATTGCTGGTGCACTAAATCTTTAGAGGGTTGGAGGGTGAAACACATATTGCAGGTAGCCTGCAGTGATGCAAGTCTTTTTATTAAGCAACTCTGTGCTATAGGACACGGCCAATGTGCTCCAGTCCCCTCATGCCTTTGTGTTTCTTTCATGCCAGCGCATACCTGCTCCACCGTTAATGACACATGGCTTATTGAGCATCTTATCGTTATAAAAGAATGACCTCCTGGGCGTGCATCAAATATTCATATGTAAATGGCCACAGGAATGTATTTTTGGAGACTGATTCCATCTTGACCACCTCATTGTACTGTTCCAGCTTTCAGCTGGCATTTGGCAAGGTCTGCTACACTCATGTATCTCGCTAAAGGTTTAACATACGCAGCTGTGACGCCTGCCATACCCTAACTTTAATAATGCATGTAGTTGGTGTCATAAGAAAGATTCTTTATGGCATTAGAACAAGCCATCTGTGCTGTTTTGTGGACAAATGACCAATGGACCAATAAAAACAGTACAAAATAATAATGAATAAAGGCTAAGGTAAAAAAGTCTGCTGGCCATGTTAAGTTAGCAAGGTTTTTTTCTACTTCTACATTGTTCCATTTCTGTTAGGAATTAAGATTTAAGCATTTCCTTTACAGTAACCTTTCATTTTTCAAAAAACGACAATGTTTAGTGAAGTGACAAATTTCCTTCCTGTCTCATTTCACTGTTTGAGTGAGAAACCCAACTGATTGCATATTTATCAACATGCCCTGTATCCAACCCACCAATCCTGTTAAGTTTCAGATACAGCAGATCCGTCATGCTAACTCTGAACTAATGGTGAGCTTTGTTATTGAAATATAAAGATATCCAATCTCATCTTAATGCTTCAAACTAAACAAATCATTTACAAGAACATGCTTTTGTTTAACTACCGCAGCAGACAGTTAATAAGCTAATGTTATTAAGTTATATTTATGTTTACATATTAACTGAGGTGTAAGACATGCATTTCGTACACACTTCAAAGCTTACAGCTCCCATAAGAAGGATTAAATCATCTGGGAAAGTAAACAAACAGCACTGTTGGCTTGAAGCATGTATGTTGCTTGTGTTTGAATACATGAATCACATATGTTTATTAAAGTTTTCTGTACTGAACCATGCTGCAGGTGCATGTTTGTGATCAGTGTGATATGATAAACTGTACAGTGTTGTGGGAGTGAAATCAACAGTTCTGGTTGATTTCACTCTTTGTGAATATGCAAGATGTGATAAGTGTTCTATAATAATGAGTGTTCTCGACTTCCAGCAAGGTAAATAGGCCGCAGTGTAACAATATTTATTCCTTACTGCACTGGTTCTCATAGACCCACATGATGCATGTTTTGCATCACCTTACAGTGCATTAGGATGGAACAAAATGTAGAATGTCTGGAGTCCCTGAGGACCAGTTTGAGAACATCTGCTTTAAAGAAGCATTTTTGTAAATGAGCAAATGTGAAGAACCTTTCAAAAGGTCCACAACACATGCTTGAGCGCACACACACACACACACACACATACATATACACGCGCACACACACAGACACACACACACACACACACACACACACACACAATGTTTCAAAATATCCAAGCTAAGAACAAATCAGACAAACCGGACTCTCCCTGTTTTTGAAATCAACCCGTTGTTAAAAGAGTATATGCAATTTGATACGAGGCTCTAAGGTGACAGTCGAGCTGTTCTCCATGTTTCGGCTGTTGTGTACAGCCTGGTGTGTCTGCAGCAGGCGGAGAGGCAGAAGTTTGGTGTAGTTGGGGAGGGGATGGTTGTTGTCAGGTTGAATGTGCCGCTGGCTGGTGACACAGCTGCACTGGTCCGGATGACTTCAGAAGGCGCTGGGATGGAGCTGGCGGCCGGCTCTCAGGCTACACCCATTCCCCCGCCTTCCCTCTTGCCCACCCCTCCATGCCAGCTGTTCGCCGTCGCTGTGCTGGAGTGCAGTGGCGTGCTGTGCGGGCCGTGCGGATGCAGCCTGTGCCAGTGGGCATTAGAGATCCGGAGAGAGAGCCCTCATCCTTCACACCTGTTCAGCACTGACACACACACACACACACACACACACACACACACACTACCACCACTGCTGCTCACTGTTTATCAAGCCTCTCTGTGGGCTGCCACTTTTGTGGTGCCGAGGTGTTGGCAGGATTTAACTTTTAGCACTTTTGGGTCCCTACTTGGGTTGACTTTTATATTAGTGAGCATTGTTACTACTTTATGATTGATGCAAGAGTGTGAGGCCAGAGGTTAACTTCCTCACCTCGTATTATGCCACTTTTTTCCAGTGATAGCCAAAACATTGTATTTACTTCTCACTTGCTCATTGCTCATTGAAAAAAAGCCGAGAAACTCAGTTTAAAAGTGCAGATTCACAGTCATACCCACATGCAGCCACACACACAGCCCTGTGTATGCATATAATAAATAATGTGTTATATACAAGTCATGCAAATTATATGCGACTTTATGCATATTATTCAGTAACTACTATAAATTATGCCCTAGCTATTACAAAACATGCTGTGTAGTGTGTGTTATGTATATTATGTGTGGTGTGTATTACATTTTTTAAAAAAGCTTCTGTTCTATTATACCGTAAATTCTGGAGCATTTTCATTTATTGCCTCAGACCTGGGAAGGTGTGCACTTTACATACATCCATTTTTAAGTGTTTTTAGAATTGAAACATTGGGGGAGGGAAAACAGCACCATGCATGAATACAGTTGGCATAGGTGGTTCCTTGAGAGACCCTGAATTACCTGCAAGGCTGAGGATAAATCAACATCGGCGCGGGAAAGAAAATTTACGCGTCATGCTTGATTGATATTACAGAGATGCTCAATTGTACACGGCACCACCTCCGTGTCAGGGTCCTCCAGCAGCCCCTCTGTGCTCCTCTCCTCCCGCCACCCCCCCTCCCCATTTCCCCACCGAAACGCAAGATGAGTTTGTTCACTCATTCTCGTCTCTTATTTACTGAGTGCTTGGGGAGAGAAATGAAGTTTATGGTAATGGGGCTATGTCAGGCAGGCCAAGGAGCAGCATTTGCGTTTGGGTACCTAACCTGGGGATTTTTTTTGTTGTTGTTTTTTTTTTCCCTGTGCAGCTCTCTCTTCTCTCTCCCTCTTTTTTCATGTGGCTATTGCTATATTTCATCAATGACAGATATTTAAATGAAGAGCATCCGAATAATAATGGATCTTAATTAATTAAATAAACAAGGAAATAAATTGTGGCTCACTTTAGTGGTTCCTCGAGAGATTATAAAACAGTCAGTGTAAGGTTAAACGTCCCGAGCTTGGCCTTGGTGTGTCTCCTAGAGGATATTAGCAATTGTCTTGGGATGCGCTGGCAATCTTGCCAAAATGATTTCTTTCTCCGCTTTCACTGCCGAAACCATAGCTTTGAACTAAGTGAAAGATGCAGGGATCGGTGGTGTTGTTTCCACCTGGAGAGTTTCCCTTGATACCCCACAGCTCCAATAAATCAGATGCATTCGGCGCACTGAAATGCAAATGTTGTTGGAGGTGAGCTTAAATTCCATCAGAGATATATTGCATCCAGGCGGCAGCGAGAAGTAAACCAGAACAGGCCAGATTGCTTTGGAGAATTGTATTTCCATGTGACGTCAGAATGTACAAGTCACTGGACCAAAACCCAAGGCCAGGGAATTCACTTTCGACTCTGAACGGAAGAATTTTGAAGCAGTGTGTTGATCTTATCCGTTTTCATCTTCTTCTGAAACAAATATCGAGGCTCAGAAGTTTTTTTTTTGTTGTTGTTGTAGTTTTTTTTGAAAGAGAAAAGAGAAGAAAGGAGTGTGTGATGGAGAGTATGATGGAGTTGCTGACGAAGGCGATGGAGCTGTGTCTCAGCGCACTGTTCGGATGATGGATGGACTTTGAGCAGATTTGCTGAACATTAAAAGGCTGAGGAAGCCGCTGGGCCTTTAAGACAGGCAGATGGAGAGGGACTGAGAGAGAGAGAGAGAGAGAGAGAGAGAGAGAGAGAGAAGTTTCTTTTAAACCTGTCCACTACTTTCCTCTAGGACAGTAGTCATTAGTTGCATGCAGCGAGGGGTGTTGCCCCATCCCTGACAACGCACGTCACCAAGGTGTAAGGTGACTCGGTGAGGACTGTGGCTCATGGAGGTAAAATGGATTTTCCCTTCAGATTCACACTGAACTAACATTCACTCCTCAGTGGTGTGTCCTCATAGAGCTAGTTCTCATATCTTTAAACAGGCGGTTGTCAAACTGTTCATCATGGACCCACCAATGGTCCTTTTTTTTCGTCTGGCTCCTTCGGGGACCAAGTTTGAAAACGGCTACGTCTCTTTCATGAACACTCCATATACCCCGTTTCCTTTCATATTCACTTCTCTTTATACAGTCAAAGAGCTAAATAGATACATGCAAAAAAGCATTGTCTGTTTCTTTATAGGGAATTCCTTCCCTACTGCACATTACAATTCCCAAATCCGTCATTAGTTGCTTTAGTTTAACACCTTACACAGTCTTTCACTGTGATAATCATCTCCGAATAAACCCACATAATTGCAAGCCAATTTGCCTAAGATTATATTCCAATGTTGCCCTAATCAAACCATTGTGCTCAGGTAATCACAAGTCACCCTTTGGGCTGAGGCAGTCCAGCGCAGCATGAGGTCAAATTCAATTCTGCGTTGTGAAATGAAAAATAAGCACAGACTTTCAATCATCGTGCCAAAGGTTTATTCATGTGGTTCCCCGTTGCTGTTGCATTAGATGAGGACACAGTGAGCTCTCAGCAGCCTTAAAACACGAGACTGCAGGTGGCAGGGAACACTGGCTAATCCTGCGTTTTAAATGCCATTTTAATCTGAACTGTGTGTTACACCTGTATCGGATTTCAAAAAGGACCCCTGATGTTGCTCCCACACATAAAAGTTATGTTACTATCATTTCTAGTTACAGGCTCATGCAAACAGACATACTGTGACAGTCATAACAAACTCATTATGGTGGATAGAGCGGCTAGTGTATTAAAATGTCAAAGAAATACATACATTTAAACTGACTAATATTATTAATAATAATAATAACAACAATAATAATAATAATAACAATAATAACAATAATAAAACAACTTGAAAAGTTAAAGAGAATGATTGTGTTGTATGGTTTTGATATGACAGAATCTGGAAAAATAAATACAAAATTGGTTTGCCCAAATTTCAGTGTGAAGAGGCACTGAAATTACGTTCACAGCCTCTTTAGTTAGATGCTTTATATGTGAACTGGAGCGTGACATTTTGATGAGTCCCAGACCAATGGTGAAGCCATGCTTGAGCATCAGGAAGGCAGAAGAAATATGTCTTTGGCCAGCATCTAGTCAATATGGCAAGCTAAGGCACCAGGCCTGCCACCTTTTGCGTTTGGGCATTGCAGTAATGCCAGGAACAGCTGCGCCGGAGTCTGGCGCAAGAGCTGGTGCACGATCTGACAGTTTAACAATAAGGTAGTAACAGTACTCTGAGCAGTAGCAGTGTATGCCACCAAACAGTAGAGTAGATGTCTTGGATACAAGCTGAGAAACATCTGCTTTCCGCCCAGCAGGAGTGAGAGTCTAGTCATTTTGGCCAGACATCAGCATGAGCAAATTCTCCCATGAGCTCGAGACGCCAGTGGGGTCCTCCTTGAACACTGTGTTGGTTTTTCCAGTGGTCTTTCAAGTGTTGAGGGTGAGTAGGCAAACTGAGATTGGTGTACTCACAAAGCCTGTCACTAGACTGCTAATTAAGGCAATTAGTGTAATTTAGCTCCTGATCAAAACCATAAAGGCTGACCAAAGTGTTTGTGTGGCAGAAATACCTTCTGGGAGGGAGAGTAACCCGGGCATACAAATGGCACTAAGCACCAGGACGTTTGGTCGTCTCATAAAAGCCGCCATCTCATCATGGGCATGACCTCTAGAGGCAAACGGACCTGAATATGAAAACTAAATGACGTCTGATGCGGAGTGATGAAAGAAACAGAGCCTAACGGCTTTCGCTCATTTCAGCAAATCGTCAGCAACACCTAAAGTTTGTTTTTTAAGGTTGTCATGGTTACTCAATTAAACAAAAATTTTTTTAACTAAAAAAATAATCCATTAATTGCAATAATGAATCAGCAATGAACGGCAGTTTTTCGTGATGATAATGCATATTTTACATTCTCTTGCTGGAGCAGAGCCTAACAGACACATCGATCTACATGCATTTTTCGCGCATTTTGTTTTATGGGCTTTAAAATACTTTGAATAGACCCTGTTTGTTATGCATGGTTTATTACTGTTTAATTGGGTCCAGTTTTTTATTTTTTAAAACTGCTCAGTTAAAAGGTGTTTCAGTTGCTTATGTAGTCATGTATAGATATAAATAGAATACTTAAGGAGGTATGTTTGACCTCCTTACTTACTTCTAAACTGCATATTTGTTGTCGTCATTGTTCCAGGTAGTGATACTGTCCGTTTGGAAATTGGAAACACAGCACAGTCGTGTTCAAATTCACGGAAATAGCGCAGTCACCGAATAAAATCTTCTAACGTGTGTTGAAAAGAGAGAAGCTCCGGCCTGCTTCTTTTTAGACTGTTATGCCTTCAGTAACATGTGTTTTTAGTATTTTTAAGAAAAGGTTTTCGCGAGGCACAACAGAAATGAATAAGTTATGAACCCACACGGCTTGATCTGCGGATTTTGTACTTTTACAGTATTGTTACCTAAAGCCTTGATTGAAATGGAATATAATCAATCAGACAAAGTGGGTGATCCAATAAATGTGCAAGACCTGAAATAAGAAGAGAGGTAAGACTCTTCACAAATACACACCCTACCTTTTGCCTGAAGCATTTTGCAGTTCTTTTAGAAAATTTCACTTATTAAAGGAATAAAAAAATCTGAGTTCTTGGTTTTAAATTGAAAGTGATGCAGCATCAGTGTTAGTACTGACAATACTGAAGTGATTCTTTTGCATCCTGCTATTGATTAATCATGATCTACTCTAGCCATTATAAGTTTGCTGCAAACTCTCCGAAAGCTAAACTGTACAGTAACCTCCAGACTGAGGGAGAGAGTCTTCACATTCCTCCTCGCTATTGTTCCACCTTGCAAAGGACAAGCACCTTAGGGGATGAAGGTAGAGGAATTCCTAATGTGGAAGCCCCCTGTCAGGCTATGGCCCCTTTGATTTCCCTTTCAAACGCTGGCTCCACCAGCTGGGAATGCTGCATTTGAAAGTGACTTTCCAATAGACAACCACTCGTTTTTTTGCATACGGTTGTTATGTGCGTCCACCACTTTGTAAGTTAGCTTTTTATACTGGCTTGTACTTTAAATACTATCAACAACTTTGCTGCTTCATTTGCACCTCCCCTCATAACACCCACCTTCCATTCCACCCCCACCCCTTTAGTGCAGACTTTTTTGCATTGTGTCAGTAAACAAGACTGTACCTATCATGGAGAGGGTAAAAAAGTTCAAACCATCTTTGAAGTTACAGCACTGTGCCTTTGAAGTTCTCAATGTCACAGGGTGCTTAAGTTCTTATAAAGGCTGCAGGGGGAGTAAAAGAAAAAAAGGCAGGAGCTCACCCTGAACTTTGGACATACTGCACCACCCCGATCAATAACGCTACGGTAAGATCCAGCATCTGACCTCGTATTAGCCTAGCGCACATGGAGTGGTGTGGTGGTCGAAGACATATTAAAGCCCCAGTGCTACCGATGGCCACGCATGAAGGCTGAAATATTTGCTTTCATACGTTTTGCCACAACAAAACAATTAGAACGAGCCGTCGAAAGCCAATAAATTGGTAATAAAGAAAAGCACACACTGAAGCTGAATCCCCTGCTTTGACTGGAGCAGAGGAACCATGCATGTGATTTACTAAAGCCTGGAGAAAGATCTGCTGTGTTTCAGCCTCACTACCTGAATGGCTTTGAAGTGCTGCTGTGAGCTTTGATTGATAATGTCAGAAATCTGTTCTCGTTATGCTCATGCACTCATCTAACAGTTTGGACAGGTATGCAGTTTTGTATTATAGAGTTGCCGACACAGATTTGATGCTGCGGTTTCACTTTGCACTCTGGGAAATATCAGCCCAAGAAAGCTAGGTCAAAACATAGCCAGAGTGGGTTTCAGTTCTACTCACTGCTATTGATAAATCATATTTACATTAGTTTTCATGTCTGACTGCCCTGATTCTACGCCTCAGTTACTTCCTTTCATGTCTTACCTCTCCTACTGATTTTTTTTAATCATTTAAGCCTCTCCTTCTTGTTAATATTTTATAATGTTCAGATAAAATAAAGGTCACATATCTCATACTTTTACATGACCATTTCCTGATCCCTTAGAATTACACGGGTCAACAGGTCAAAATCATCCGAGATAAGTTTATGTGGGTTTGTAGTGTTTTTCATGCTGATTTCAAATCTGTATTTAGTTTTTCCTGCATGTACAGTTTTTGTGATGAAGCTAGTTCTTTATTGCAGGATAGTTGGTATAATGATCATATAATAATCATATGCTGAGCGTTTTTGAAGAAACAGTGGTGTCTGACTGACACTGA
>JBBPDB010000108.1:34201381-34226823 GCA_037974465.1 Brachypetersius altus
CTGATCATTATATCTGTGCCACAGTGTGGCCTGTCTGACTTCACACTGAAAATATTGAAACAGTTACTTGATTGGTGTCTGTGGTTTAATAAAAAGTCTATTGCAAATATAATATAATATGCATAATTCAAAAAGTTGATATGGCTGAAAAAAATGAAAGCAGATCTGAAATCAGCATGAAAAACTGGTTCAGAAAAGTGTGCGGCAGTTTCTGATGATTATTAAATGTTTTTTGTTGACCTGTGATATTGTGAACTGTATGTTTCGAGACTTTACAGTGGATACATATTATATCAAATATGTAAAATGGCAAGAAAGTGTAGTTTTTCATGAAAAGGACTAAGGACCAAGGACATTTCTCTGCGTAACTTGAATTTACGGGAGACGGTTCTCCACTGTGGCACTGGTTACTGTCAGCTTTTAACTATTAGTCCTAATCAGTACTTTTAGTAAAGATGGCCCTGATGTAAACTTCCGGGTAT
This sequence comes from Brachypetersius altus, assembly GCA_037974465.1. Classification (NCBI taxonomy): domain Eukaryota; kingdom Metazoa; phylum Chordata; class Actinopteri; order Characiformes; family Alestidae; genus Brachypetersius; species Brachypetersius altus. The sequence goes on from JBBPDB010000108.1 coordinate 34,201,864, forward strand.
ACTATATATGGATTTTATTGATTCCTTCACATCCCCTCCCCCTTTGCTTAGACAACAATGCCACACTTCCTTCTAGCACTTTAACAGACATCAGTGAGGGGAAGAAGAAAAAAAACCTTTCCAATCCCACAGAAAATTAGAAAAGGAGCTGCCACTATTGAATGTACTCTGAACTATAAATCAGAAGCAGTTATTAGATGATGAGCTGTACTTTAAAATGCATTAATGAGTTTCACTTCAAAAACAATGTGACCACAGGGAACGTTGTTTTATGGTTCCTTCTAATCAACACACACACACACACACACACACACACACACACACACACACGCACGCTTGCTTGCTTACACAGCCCCACACACTCACAACTCTACCAGGCCCCGTGGTAGAGATGAACACCTTGACCGTCTGGTAGAATTACTACCGTTTTATGTGAGGACCTACGATGTAATAAGATTCCGCCATTAATGAAGTGCTTAAAATCTAAGACTTTTCATCAGTGTTAAATCAAGAAACGCTTGCACTTTAACCTTTAGCATATCAACCTGGAAATCCCATTTCAGTCAAGAGTCACTGCAGCCTTGAGCACTCCAGCCTGTTTCATCCATGAGAATAGTCACATTTATATTCTCCTCCTCGAAGAACATTTCTAAACTTAATTACGTTTCTGGACCGACTAAACCTAATTTTACCAGCAGATAATACTGCGCTGAAATTTAACAAAGGTTTATCAAGGAAATTGTAATTGTAAAAAAGTAAAGGGTCAAGTCAAAATCTGTTACACGTGAATTTCTCATTTATAAAGGCCTTCGTTTTCTGTGGAGGCATGATGGAGCTGTGATATAACTACCATTTTTAGGCTGACCTATCTTTTTGCTAATGTATTTTTAATGGTTTGTTTGGGGGAGACACATTGCAATTAATGCGCTAAAACGACGTAATTAGCATCAAGTGGAAAACAAACCAGAAACAGAAAACTACAGTTTGCATGGTAATGCAGACATTTCCTATGGGGTGGGCAATGATTTTCTCAAAAATACACAGCTAAGAAAAAAAAAAGCCTTCATGTGACAATACAGGTTAAGGGAATTACTCCTTTAACTCAATAACAGTTTTGTCATTAGGTTTGTTTTGAACTCCATGAAGTTTGTATTTTAATTATCATCAATCATGAACAACAATAGAGAGTGGATATGTTCCCACAGTCACTTGCTAAACACAGGCCTGCTGGATTGGCCGTAGCCTAGCACATGCATCATAGTGGCTGCAGAATGCATGCTTAAGGCGCTGTGCGTTTACATTAAAGGTCATTTGAACTCGGCAGGCAATGTAACGTGTGATCCGAACTCAAAAATTAATAATGAGCCGTTAATTCAGGGGGTTTGTCCTTGTTTCTCCTTTGTCGTCCTCCATGATAAAATGCAGACCGTTCTTCCGAACGCCACCTGACTCTCTCTGTCATTAACACATGCAGATGCAAACACATTTGCACGTTCATCCTTTTTCTCGGGCTGTAATAAACAGCACTAAATGAATGAAGGTGCTGTAAAGGGCGTTGTTGATGGTTTGGAACTGCCCGTGTGCTTACTTGTGGTTGGCCTGAGGGAGCGGGCCTGCCTGCAGTTGGGAGCTTTAATGGGCATTTGTTCCCCCATGGTGGGGGCACATCTGCTCTGTCAAAGGGAAATACCTCTACCCCCTAAAGACCCCATATGAACCCAGTATGTATCCGACTCTAACCATCAGAGCCGTGACAGCCCCACACTGATAGAATGTGGAATGTGTTCTTATTTGGGCTTTTGATGAACTCAGCAACTGATTTATCTCTCTATTTTGATCATTTACAATAACCCATTTCTGTTTTGTTGTGTGTGTGTGTGTGTGTGTGTGTGTGTGTGTGTGTGTGTGTTTGCGTGTGTGTGTGTGTGTGTGAGTAGGTAAGAAAAGCTTATGTATAGCATACTGTCAAAAAATTATATTTTTGATTTAGACAAAATTTAAACAAAACCTGTAACAAACACACACACACACACATCTTGTCTTTTTAAAATTTTTTATACATTGTGTCATTTTGGGATGAACAGAAATGGTTCTAAATTGCTTAAAATAAAGATGTTACATTAGCTAGAATAACAGAGTAAAAAAGTGTCTTCTTTCTCCCATAGATAAATTTTTGGTCATATAGTAACATACATACATAGATTAATCCATACTTCCACACCTACATGCATACATACACACAAGAGTGTTCAAAGTCAAAAGAACTGTTAACTAACTGTTAAGAGAACTATTAATCCTTACAGTTACTATTTCTGACCACAAGTAAATATTAATAAACAAAATTTTGAGATGCTTCTGTGTGCTCTAGTCACTGAATGAGTGTTTTGAATTGCATTAGCAGTGTCTGATTCATTTTTAAATGAATGATTGATCAGCTAGACGAGATCCCGGACGGTAGCTGTAATACTGGCTTTCCTGAAGGGGAGGTTTGGAAATGGTTACACACATACACACATACAAACACATCAAATAATAATGTATTACTTTTGTACATGTATTTATTCTAATGTTCATGGGTTTTTATTGTTTTCCAGATGAATAACTATATATACAGCCATTATATGTGTAGGCTCTGAATGTAAGTGTGATAAAGCCGTTAATAAGGAGCTGTTAATTCTGGTTACGTTTGATGGTTTGACGAGGGTGAATAATAAATAAAAAAGAATCCTGTGAGCAAATCAAAAGCCAGAGATGGTATTAAAGTGTGCTTGAGAGACTGCTCTGGTGCTAAAGAAGTATGTGTGTGTGTGTGTGTGTGTGTGTGTCAGAGAGACAGAAAGAGAGTAGCAGACACAGTAGTGTGAGCGACGGAGGGTCTGCAATTAATGGCGGGGATCAGCTGTTCTAATGTCATTATACATTCCCTTCATTTTCTACAGTGGAGCTGTTTGATCTTTGAATACCCACTGGACCCCCCCAGCCCTCCATCCTTTCTCTCCTCCCTCCTGCTCACTGCTTCTCTCTCCCTCCTTCCTCCCTCCTCCTGCTCCCCCTCCTTCCATCAGAACCTCCCCCTTTCTCTCTCTGTGGGCTCACATTGGCTTGTGTGTGTGTGTGTGTGTGTGTGTGTGTGTGTGTGTGTTTGAGGGAGTGCGAGCGCGTGTGTGAGAGAAAGTGCACGGTGGAGGCTTGATGACAGAGGGCCCTGGACCATTCCGACGACGCGCACACAGGCGCTCAGCACACACCTCCTCCGCCACTACAGCACACACAAACACACGCGCGCACACACACACACACACACACACACACACGCACAGTCAGAGCAGAGCAGCAGGCACCATCAACACAGAGAAAAGCAAAGACAAAAGAAGAGAAGGAAGAAAGAGAAGGAAGCCAGGCAGAAAGAGCTGAGAAAGCTGTGAAAGAGAGGTAGAGTGAGGGAGTGAGTGATAGAGGGAGGGACAGAGAGAGACAGAGAGAGAGAGAGTGAGAGAGAGAGAGGATCTCCCAGCTTGATGCGCAAAACGTCCCGTTACCACATGCTGTGCTCCATGGCGAACACGGGCTGCGTGCTGCTCTCGTCCGGCTCCGGGCTGCTCCCTCACTCGCTCCAGTGTCCCCCCGCATTCCTCTATCTGCCCGAGGTAAGGCAATCCTCCTCTCCCTCTCTCTCCGTCTCGTTCACTCTCTCTCCTTTTCTTTTTTCCATCCCTTTCTCCAGCGCGTAGGGTAGCACGTGCAAGCGTGTCCCCCTACCCCACCCCCCTTGCACCCCCTCCCTCAGAGCCTTCTGCAAGGGTCATCCCCTTCTGTTCTACTTTTCGTTCTCCACTCTGGACCATTTCACACATACTAGGCGTGATGCAGTCTCGTTCCAAACTAAACTGTGAGCACAGTTTCGTTACTTTTTTCTTTTCTTTTTTTTTTTTTGGGACAGATGCTTCACTTTGTCATAATTTCTTTTTCTTTCCTTTTTACACCTCGGCATCAGCGCTGGATGTTTCTGTCAGTTCAGTGCTTTAAATGCTTGCACTTGTGCGTATTAAAGAATGAAAAGTCTCGTAACTCAGCCTGAAAACATTGGCCGCGCTGATGTGTTCACCCACACGTAATTCCGATTCGCGGATGAATGTGTCCAGAAGTTGAGTGAGTGGTTCTTTGGCAGGACACCCTGTCTTTATTTATGTATTTATTTATTTTTGTGCGAGAGTTGATAGTTGAGCGGCTGGCCAAACAGAGACAGATGTCAGCTTAACTCAGAGTTAGACAATTCAACTAAATGGAAGTTGGCTGACTTTTCTGAAGGTGCCTGAATATTGGGTGGCATGTTTGGATATTGGCGTGCAATCATGCACAGTGTTTTGGATGAGATTGCATGTGTGTGTGTGAAAGAGAAAGTGTAAGGTCTGTGTGTGTGTGTGCGCGTGTGTTTTACTACAGGCAACATGTGCGGTGGCAGCCTGTGCCTTTTCTCTGGACAGTGTGTTATTGCAGAGATATAAAAATGATAAGACTGTTGAGAGATAACCTGCTGTGTGCTGCTTCCAAATCACCCCTCACTCATCACCTTAACAGCCCCTTGTCCCAGTGCTCTCACACACACAACCTACCAGCTGTCTGGCCTCTGCCGGTCTGTCCCAGCTTCTTTTGTGTGTGTGTGTGTGTGTGTGTGTACATGTGTGTGTGCGTGCTCCTGAGGCCTACATACATATTCTGATATTATATATATATATATATAGTGTGTGTGAGTGTGTTGTGCTCTTCTTTACACTTTACTTGTGTGAGTGGAGCCTGAGCTGTGTTGAATCATTAACACTGAGCGAGAGTTTAACCCAGGGAGTTAAGTGTGTACAACGCTTATAGGAATTTTTTCTTAATATAGTTATAAAGAATCTGATGCTGCTTTTCTGTGTTTTCTTTGTGTAGCCTTGTTTATTCCACAGCTTATTCCTACAGTTTCATATATTGCAAGACCGATTTTTTTGCTCAGATCACTGCGTGTGTATCTGTGTATTTTGAGATGGAGCGTCAAACAGCAGTTTTGTTCTGTCAAAACATTCTTCTGAAGCCAGCATCACTTTTCTAATTGTATTGCAAATATACTTTTTTTTCCTTTTTTTCTTTTTTCGAACACTAATGCCGCCTCGGTTGGTTTGAAGATTTTAATAATGTGCTGATTTTTTGGCCTTGGTTGCTCAGCACTGGCAGTGATGTGGATGTTTTAATAAGAGTCTGCATCGTTTTTATCTGGCATGCCTTGAAAAATGTGATTAGAATTTCTTTCCATGGACTTCTACAGAGTTTTTTTTTATTTCTTTTTTTGCACATTTTTAACCATGTATCTGCCCTGCTATCTTGCAACAGGCGTGACGAAAACATCCCATAGAAGCATTTTAGCTGAATTCTTCAAATGTTTTCACTTTTGTTTATTGTTTATTATTGTTTTCTTTGTAGTTGATTCTATTGTTTTCCCAATTTTTAGGTTGCACTACTCCCTACAAATTATGGGTCAGTATCAAGCATATTATACCCAGATCACACGTGTGGCATCCGACCTCTGTGACTACAGTGGAGTGATTTTTGCGTGTTTGGGAACTGTGTGCGTGTGTGTGTGCGTGTATAGCCGTAGGCTGCATGCAAGAGCGCTGATATCGTGTGTGTAATTGCTGCTCAGTGCTCTGCAGCTGCATTGCTGTCTGCCTTTAGTGGATAAGGGATTAGCGGGTGTGCCAGGCTGAGCTTTTGTTTCAGTTAAAGGGAAAAGTTTCAGCCACTTCTTCATTCTGAGCAGCACCACTATTCTCATGTACTGCTGTACACACACCCCCCTCGCCCCCCCACCACCAAATGACTTGCGCTTTTGCTCTGCCCTGAGTTCTTATTCCAGTTTGTTTATGTGTGAGTTTTACTGTTTCTATCTCCATGCATGTAAGTGCCAAGATCAGCAGAACAGCATTCCTGATAGAAAACTGAGAATGTAAAATGTAACCAAATAGAGGAAAGAGTGAAAGCGATTAAGATAAGATTGACAGAGGAGGGTTCCAGTATAGCTTTCACAGTCCTGTAAAAAAGGATATTATACTATGAGGCATTTGTTTTTATTCTATCATTACTGCATCCGTTTTATTCTATTTAGTGGTTTAAAAAAAAACGCTCCTGGGGGGCTGTCAGGTAATAATGTCAAAAGAGCAAGCGATTGATATATAGCTCCTCTTAAATGCTTCCAGATTGATTTCCCCCATGGAACTATTCCTCGCTTTATTCTTTCCTTTTTTCCTTTTTTGTTCTTAATTTTGGTGGTAAACGTGACCTCTATTTGCATTTATCTGTAAATTTGGTCATATAGGATTTTCTCCCCCTCTGGTTTTATTGCGGCAGCGGCTGCTTTTCAGAGCTTAAGTCAATACAGAGCAGTAAATCTGCTTGTGCAAGCATCTCTCCCTCCCTGGAGGACAGAATTCTTTACCCATGCTCGCGATAGTTAAACAATTCCCGCCATTGTATAATTCTCTCCTGAGCCCCGGCGCTGAATATTGGAAACCTGGTACGTTTCTATCGGTCGGTGAAGCCTTTTGACAAGTAGAGCTATGAAACATGTGTGCATTTTATTTTCCATGACCATTAAGCTTTTTTTTTTTCTGAACGTATATTGTGTGTGTTGTGTGTGCATGTAATACGTTTAGAGGGTGAAATAAAACCTCTCACCTGTAGGTCGTCTTTTCTCTCCTCCGTGACTACGGAGAAAGTGAAAGAACAAGGACTTCAGCTATAAAGACCACGATGGGAGGCATGTGAAGGAACAAGGCTGGTGATACAGCCTGAAAGTATGAAATGGTAGGGAAGGCAAACGAAAGAAAAAAGAGTCGAGGACAGGCGAGGGAGAGAGAAAGATGAAATCCTGCTCACAATGAGAGCAAGATTGGACGGAGGGCAGAAAAGCCAGAAGTAGAGAGTGGGGGAGAGAGAAAGCAGTGGAATAAAGCAGAGCAGAGTGTTTAATAGCAGCTGGGATTGTGCCGTGCTGCTGGTGGTCTTACACTGATCCAGCAGAGTGAGAGAGTGCAGATTGATTCCTCCTGAGACTCCTGTGTGCCTGCTGCTCCACACTGTCCCACACTAATTATCCCCAGATATTTTCAATACCTCTTTTTGTGTGCGCGTGCATATGTGTGTGTGTGTGGGGGGGGGATGTGTGAACATACATGCGTGTGACTGTGTTTCTGTAAGGTTAATTCCCTGCCTTCAGTGACTGTGACTGAGCTCTCACTACATCGTTAAGAAATGCGGATGTCAATAACGGATGACGTAATGCTTTGGCTGTGGACTCTGTGCCTTGAGGAATAAGGCTTATTTGATGTTGATAGCCCTATTGAACAGCAGGGTCTGTGCAATTCCTATACACGTATTGAACAGCAGGGCCTGTCCTAATTGTAAAGGCGAAGCTAGTTAGGTGGTATATATATGAGTATATATGTTTATATACTTTAATGCTGAAAAACATTGATATTTACTGAACATATTCACTGTGTTTAAAATAAAGCATGTAGTTATATGTAAAAATCTACCTTTCACCCCCAAGTCCTTACAGTTTGCACATGGAAATTAAGCTACCAGAACAGAGCAGCCTGTTCCGAATGATGTCACAAAAACAAAACTCATTATTATAAAACATATAATCTGGTCAAAGGGCAGCATCTCAGCCCAATTTATTCACAGTTAAGTCATCAGGAGTTTTTGAATGGCACAATGTGTGGATGACAATCAGAGCAGAGTCCATTTACATATGTCTTAAAGGAACAGTAACACAAACAAGCTTTTTGATTGTAACATATAAAAGAGGTTGGAATGGTCATGTTTAGGTGAAATATATTTGTATACGTGAAACCACTTTAAAAAGTAAATAACAGGATGGATGGAGGCATCTAAAAAGTGTAGTTTGGTATTTATTTCTATCTGGTTTATGTGCTGTAGCATCATACATTGAATTTAATGTCCCTTAGCAACACTTTTATTTGTGTATAATTGCAAAGGATTGTCATTAATTAATACAGTGCCCTGTACTGCATTATATTGTTATTAAGTGGTACTAAACACACCAAAGTAGATCATGAATCATGTTAGCACACGGTTTTGACAGGGAGGCTGAAGAAGGAGAGGAAGAGAGAGTGTTTTTTTTGTGCATGGTTAGCATTGCAGAACACACACACACACACACACACACACACACACACACACACACACACACACACACACACACACACACATTTTGGAGTGTGTTCTCCCCAGGCGAGTATTGCACTTCACCGATGCAAAGTGAACCGAGCATTTTCATATCAATACTAAATGAGAGTGCTCTCTATAGGTTTTTCTCTCTGTAATGTGATGTAGTCCAGCTCTGATTAAAGTATCGGTTCTATCAGCTTCACTAAATTATTGATTAAATCACCAGGAAAGTGCCAGCATTTGTCTCAGCTTGCTCTCTCTCATTGTTGTGGGCAGATGCAGACTATGGGCTCCCTGCTCAGTGCATTTGCATTTTATATTATACAAACTCATGAATTTTAGCACTCCAGTGTGATTCAGGACATCAGGCCTTATATACAGATCTGAATGTGAAACTGTCGTTTGTTATAGTTTTTTGTCTTGGTTGTTTTTCTTGTGGCTTGCTCTGTTTGGTCTTATTTCTTTTTTATAGTGCGACGAGGTCTGGTTTTAGCTGATGCCAGATAGAAGAGTTTTGCAGAATAAGTGTTTCAGGTCTATGCCACTGTTTGCTGTAAAGAAATGAGACCATTAACGCGTTTCACATGTAAATCACTGTCATCATCACCCTATTCTAGATTTTAAAAGGAGCAGTTTCAGATGTGGAACCATTACATCAACAGGACTTAGCGATGTAGTAAACTTGAAGAAGCTGCCATTTTTAAGAAGCTGCAATTTTATTCAATAAAAACTTAAAACCAAAAGGCGTTTTTGTTTAATTGCCTCCTCGCATTTTGTGTGCAACACTTGCATACAATATCCCAATTTACAATTTTCCAAAACCGCCTCAGCAGAGCTGGTAGTGTGTCACAGCAGCTGTGCTGCCCTTAGTAAGTGCATTCTCTAAATTTCTCTCCTTCACTGTGCCCTCTCGTTAATGATGCATTGTATTGTTATTTATTAGTCCGCTACATCCTCATCTATTTCCTTACGTCCAGATCTCTCGTCCTCGATAATTGGGAGTGCATAGGATATTTGTCATTTTATTTACAACTTCCACAGACTATTCCCTTTTCATAATTACCCGAGAGTTAACACGCCTCACATCTTTGTGTGTACAATATGAAAGGTCATGTTATGACTTCTGTTCCTCAGTTGTTCAATATAACAGTGATTTAACTGTAACCTGCTGCCATTTTACTATTACATTCACTCGTGTGCAAACGTCTGGGCCCCCCAATCAAATTACAAGTGAAAGTAAGTCCTCTACAACCCAAATTTTAATACACTGTTATTGTTAATTAGCTCTATTTAGCATAGCAGTAAACTTTTTCTAAAATAAAACGTGGAAAGGTTATGGAACGTTTTATGTTTTGTTTTTCAACAAATTGATCAAATCTGTACACATTTGCTGAAAAGTGGAAGGATGCATTCTTCACTATTCACTGGGAAAATCAGTCAAATTTGTGTTTTGACCGTCATTGTTCAAACTTTTTCTTACATTTTATACAGGCAAATATTTTATACAGTAGCAGTAGTAATTGCAAACGTCTATACTTGCCTATATTAACTAGTATGAAATAACTATATTTACAGATACTTGTGCTTATTGTGTGTCATCACATTGTGATGCCATTTGATCGTTGGGAGAAGATGTCGCTGAGCTGCAGTTAGAGCTGTAGCACCCACTGTGTGCACACATGTGCATGTATTTTTGTGAGTGTGTGTGTGTGTGTGTGGTAGAACAGTGTAAGCCCTTAGACAGATGGATGTGAGAGTGATATTTCCTCATGCTCAGCTGCTGAGAGTCTGCCACAGCATTGATGTTTCTGTGCTCTGCCGCAGTGCACCCTGGGACGCTGCTGGCTCTGCGCCACTGCTGGCTCCAGAGGTGGAGAATCATGGGAAGGCTCAGTCCTCCTGGGCTCTCTGAAGGAGCTATCCTGCTCTCACACGCTCTCAGAAGACCCTGTAACGCTTCAAGGGGTTTAAACTGAAATCTTTTCATTTTAGCGCCTCGTGTGCGTGAGTGTATGTGTGTGTGTGTGTGTGTGTGTGTGTGTGTGTGTGTGTGTGTGTATTTAGTTGTTCTCACGGCACAGTGCAGAAGTTTATGTCTCCTCTCCGTCCATCCCTGTGGGATAAAGACAGTGACCTCTATGTCTGGCCATAAGAAGGTGGCAGAAATTATAGCAGACATAAAATGAGCGAGAGCTGCCTTCAAGTCTCAGTTGTCATCTTTAATTCATTCCTGAATTACGAGAGCTAACATATAAAAGACTTTTATTTATTGCACTGTTGCATTCCGGGTCATAAAAGTGCCAGCGTTTTAGATTGTGATTAGCTTTTCAGGTGGCAGGTGATATTCCACCTGAATCATATGAAGAGCAGCCAGTCACGTTTAAATTAAGCCATCGTTTCATTAGATTAGTCTGCAGCTGAGGAGTCTTCGAGGAGATAATTAAGCAAATATTGATAAAAAAGAGTCCCAAATTGAATAAAATTACAAAACCTCTAAGCAACAAAGTGTACACGCAAACACGTCGGCAGATTGACACACAGACACGCACGCAAATACTCTCTCACTCTTTGTTACAAAAGCTATCAGTGCCTCACAGGGCTGAGTTCAATAGCAGCTTTTTTTCTCCTTTTAACCGGCAAAAGGAGATCACCATCATCACTGAGGCAGCGTGTTTTAATCCTCTTGCTCTAGATCAGCTTGAGTGAGCGACTTTTCGAGATGATCCAACCGCGGCAGCCCTTTTTTTCCGTTCTGTTGTGCCTCCAAGACAAGCTAATTAACTGTGTAAGGCGGCTTCATTTTAATACCAGAGACACAAAGTGCTTTAGTTCCTCAGTGAGTGAGCAGAAAATTGCTGTGTAAATTGGAGGCTGTTGCTTTGCCGAGCCCGTGCTATGCGCTCCGCTCATAGCTGGGAATTTAGACTCAGCGAGGACGAGGAGCGCTCCTGACCGTCTCCCGTCCTCGCCGTCCTCCCTAATAAGCCCATATAAGCCTGGAAATCGCAGGACGGCTTCACCCCGAACACTCTCCTGGCATAAAAGTTAGGGCTGAATTTATAATAGCGCTCCTTCGTCTCCTTCACCAGCTCGCCTGCAATACGTTTGGACACATTACCATTTCCTAGCCATGCCTAATTTGTTGAGCAAGCCACTTTTTATCGAGAGTCCTAGACCTTGCACATCTATATTCCCTCTTACTTTATGCTGTTGCATGGGGAGAAAAGTGGGAGGGAAAAAGTCACTTTTTAAATGAAATAATTCATTAAAGGACAGTTTGATCCTTCCCAGCCTTACACTTTGAAATGAACTCTAGTAATAGTGATGCTTCATCTCTTCAAAATGAATGTGTTAGTGTTAGCACTACACTCTTAAAACCAAACATGCCGTTAAAGATTCTTTGAAGCGCCTATAGAACCATTTTTTGTCGGCGTGAACCTTTTTGTCTCCCTGGATGTCTCTTTAAGATGAGATTAATCTCTCTGTGTATTTTTCTAAATTTCTACAGGAGTCTGTTGCTGAGATGTAAATAAAGTAATTTAGAGTGGTTTGATGAGGGGTTTGTGAAATGGTTTGTTGTAGAGCATTGAATCAATTAGGATTTCTTAACATTGGTGGTGATAGGAACCAGATCTCACAAAGCAAATAAAGCCTATTTGTTTACAATCCAAACCAATCGGTAATATCTCTCCACCATGAATTAAAAAATACCTTTTCTCAAAACACACATAAAATGCCTTAGTCTTCAGCAGATCTCTAGTGATTTTATGCAACATTTTTCTGTGTGGTAGCTTTTAGAGGCGTTAAATACTTCAGACATCTGGTTCCTGTCAAAACTGCTGTGAACAAATCTGACTTGGTACTCTTCTCTACAATGGCATGTTTCACATCAACCCACTTTGAAGGACTGTTTACACCATGACAGTTTAATTTCACAGAATTGCTAAAAATCGGTGAAATTCCATTTTAAGATTTTGTATGTAATGTAAATGAATGCGGTCTAATTTTGCCTAGAACTGCCATTTTTAGGAACCATTATTTGCAATGGCCCATTTTATTGAGAGAGCTAGATCTTCTTCTGCATCTACGCTCTCATACATTATGCTGCAGACTGGGAGAAAGTGGGGGAAAAAAGCCATTTCATCCATTTATTTCCATTTATTTATTTATTTGTAAGTCCATCTCCCCATCCTTAACTGAAATGAACCTTCATTCGCTAATGAGATGAAAATGTGCGAGTGCTTCACCTATTCCGACTGAATGAGTGAATATTACGTGATGTAACAGGAGTCTGAGATGTTTAACAAATTGATGTGATATTTTAATTTAAACGTGGCTCTTTGACGTGCCAGTGGTATTCTCTCTCTCCATCGCTCCCTCCCTCCCTCGCTCCCTCCCTCCAGCGGGATCTGTCTGTGCTGAGTTTCTGCTGGAGTGGAGACCTGCTTTATCTGTGTGTTTAGACAGGCTGGGGAAGAATTACAGTGACAGTGCTTAGGAAATGATAGGCTGGTAGTGAGATATTTGTGCCTCATAAATTCTCCATTCCTCAGCGCAATTTACGACAGTGGGGATGTGTGTGCGGATGCGTGTGTGCTTGCGTGTGTGTGTGTGTGTGTGTGCGCGTGTGTGTTTGTGTGTGCGTGCAAGAGACAGCTCATGTCCTGCTGTATCTGTCTCCATCTGCTTAGCCACTTTTGCTCCGCCATAAATTAAGGGCCTATAGACAGCTCCCCTCAAGTCCCTTCACACATAAAAATGAGCCTCTTTCCCTCTTTCTCTTCTCTTCTCTCTCTCTGTGTCTCTCTCGCTCTCTCTCTCTCCCCGTCTCTCCCTCTCTCCCCTAATTGAAAAAGATTGCTACAGAGGTGAGCCTGGGATTGACACAGGAACATACCCTCACAGCGTACGTAGCATGTTATCTAAAGGGCATTAAAGCAGAGGTTAGCATTTTAAAGGTTAGCGTGAGCCCGTGTTTTTAATTAGCACGCCTTTAGTGCTAAGACGCCTTTAGTGCTAAGTGCCGGGACTGTGATGTTGGGCCTGGACGCTCTGTTTGGCATTCCGAAGGTTAGTGTGTGTTTGTATTGTAATAGTGACGGTGATGCAGCTCTCTCAGGTAATTACCTTTGTGTTCTCCCCTGGCATCGGTCAGCTGTCAGACATGGCAGCGCACTGACACTGACAGCCCAGAAACTGGATGCTTAAGAATGTCATTGAAAATGTGCAATGGAAATTGACATAGATGGTATTTTAAGATGTCTGACCTTAGACCTCTGGAGTGGTGACTCAGGTGGCTGTATGTATTATCTATTTTCTTTACATTGATGACATCTGATAATTGTGTTTTTGGTTTTGACACCTCTAAGAATATAGATCAGACTTCTTCTGTTAGCAGCGTTTAGGTTTTTGCAGCCTGAGGTGCAATTTTATTGTTTTCTTACAGTTTTTTTCAATCTTACTGCAGTTTTACCTGATATTTGTCATATTCCCGATCAGATTAAGCAATTACCTACAGGATGAGTAAAGTTTTCTGATTCTGATTCTAATGCAACCAAGCTGGGAGAATAATGGATGTTAAAGCACTTCCACTGAAATGCAGGGTCACTGAAAGGGTCCCTAGCCTGATGCCATAGAAATTTCAGACAGCTTTTAGAGAACCATTTCTCCAAATGCGTTATGTGAGTGTGAAGAACCTTCTAAGATACAAGGAACCTAATCGTGATGGAAATTCACGGAAGAACCCTTAAATTGGTGAAGAGCCATTCCATTGTGTGAAGATTCTTCATACTTTTAAAAGGTTCTTCATGCTTACATCTCCTGGTTACAAACCGCAGTGCCAATTTGTGGCACTTTTCTTTTCTCGTCCAGTTCTCTTCCATTAGCTAAAACATGTTCACGTTTTCATCGTGCTAAGTGATGGGGTGACAGTGTGTTGTTCTACCACCCAGAGAGTGGAAGACCAAATACACAGGTCAACATCATTAGGAACCACAACACACTTTTCTAAACCAGTTTTTCATGCTGATTTCAGATCTGCTTTCAGTTCAACATTTTGAATTATGAGTAATATTACATTTGTTAAAGACTTGCATGCGTTTTTTTATTAAACCACCAATCAAGTAACTGTTTCAATATTTTCAGTGTGAAGTCATACAGGCCACACTGTGGCATAGATATAATGATCAGAGTCAGTCAGCTCCCACTGTTTCTTCAACAACACTCAGCATATGATTATTATATGATCATTATACAAACTATCAGGCAGTATAGAACTAGCTTCATCACAAAAACTGTATGTGCCGGAAAAACTAAACACCGATTTGAAATCAGCCAGAAAAACGCTACAAAACCTGTTGACCCGTGTTATTCTCACCTGGACTCCAGGACACCGATGACTGTGGCATCATTGAGGAACAAACTCATAATAACCAGCCACACCAGAACCAGGATTTTGAGATTTTGATTAGACTTTGTAAGACTTTCTTTCTCTTAGCTTTACTTCATCTCCATTTATCCCCTATTTTAGAGCAATTACATGCTTCTACTTCCTGACATTCTTAGTCACTGGATGAACAAGCTCAGTGTTCCAGAGGGTATAGCTAATAACACAGTGTTAGCACAACACACATACACCTACTGAACAATTAGCGCTGCATAAACCAGTCTGCCATCAGCCCCCTAAAACTCCAATACTTAGTGCTTACTAATAAGTCACAGTCAGTGAATAATGTGTATAGCTTTAATCAAGAATAGTTTGATGCAGAAGTGTTTATTGATCACTTTGCAATTTTACAGCCAACATATTGATTTTTTTCTTTCACTTTCCTCCCTGTTCTGAGCTAGGCAAACTTTACCACATGTTGTTCTGATTCTATAAAACAACATATTTTTTAATCCGTCTGGTGATATTATTACAGAGCTTTCTGCTGAATGCATTATTAGTCTCTGACGCGCGCAGAAAAGCGAGCTGGTCCCTGTAGCCTCGCATACGCAATAATGACATTATCATGCAAGTAATGAATAATCCAACATATGCCTCATATTAACAAATCCTTTTATTGCATATCATAGAGAAACACAGACACTGGGAAATTTAATGAAATGCACACTCAAATTGTTGCTCCTCTGCGGCTTCAGCAAAATGATTGTTGAAATTTCACTTTGTATACAAGTCTGTGGACGTTTGTACCCAGCATGCAGCAGCAAAGCGCCGCCTGACTTCCATTTTTTTCCCTGCAAATACTGCATCTGCTGAGCGCCTTGCTCTGCTTCTGTCTCTGTCCATGAATGCCCTGGAAAGGAGAAGAGCTGGAGGAGAGGAAGATGGCTTGGCACCTTTCAATAGTTGGCTAATCAACAGGCCTCTCTTTCTCTCTCCCACTAACGGAAGCTCTTAATTACCGCTAATTGCGGCTATTAACATGAGAACGAGGTGAAAATTAAATAATAAAATCCAGACAAATATTGATGTTAATTGATAGAGCCAGTCTCTAAAAGCGCGACTCTGAAATGGTTTCAATAAGTTTAGATTAACCCCCATTTGCATACATTAATCGAGGATAATTAGAAATTAAGATGATTGCTGTTGAGGCTGATCACTGATTCTGTGTGTGTGTGTGTGCGCGTGTGTGTGCATGTATGCATGTGTGTGTATGTGTGTGTGGGTAATCTGCAGTGTAATGAAAACAGGTTGGCAGAGGGACACTCTGGGCGGTGGTGCTCTGCGTGTCCTGTCGTGTGTAATTACTCTAATCAGCGGAGGCGTCTGCACAGAGACACTGCGAGACACCCAGGCCCAGCTCCCTCACACATGAAAGTGAATGTGCTCTCGATCTACCTGCTGTTCTAGCTCTCAATCTGCAGTTACTCCGTTTCTTCTCCACTCAGTGGACCTGCTGTCAGTGGACCTACCCAGTTATCTGTGCTAATCATTGGTCATTTGTAATTTGCTTCCTGTAAATTAGCAGCTGAATTAGATTTTTGCTGAACATGCTAATGAGCATTGTATTGAGTTTAAAAGCAGATTCATATCACTCCATTCATAACTAGTGCTGAATGATATATTGGTTCACCCCACAGTATCAATATATTTTTTTCATATTTAAAAGCTCTGACTAATAACACGTATAATGGCCCAATTAGGGCTGTGACAATATACCGATTCATAGATAATTAACAGTAACAGTAAAATGGGTCTCTTTTTTCCATTTCATAATGTATGCATCAGCATCTTCAGTCCTGGTTTTGCACACACATTGGTGACCCAGAGTTTAACTGGGGTCTCATACTTGTTTTCTGACACCAACTAAACACATATTTTGTGTTTAGTTACCATTTTCTTAACATCAAGTTTGGTTTTTTTTGAATGTGAACAGATTTGGTGTAGCTCAGCTTCAGCACTAAAATACATGGTCATCCAATGTAATAGTGTTAGCATTTATATTTTCAGAACTTAACATTCTTTTTCTGTCCTTAAAATGGAAAGCAGAGATGAGCAAAGTTGCAGAATACTGAAGAACTGTACAATAACTACAGTTTAAAGTGTTTGTCATGATTTTCCTCTTTTTAAAGAAAAAAATTACTCACTTTTTAAAAGTTTTTGTGTAATAAGTGAACATGTTTAAAGTTTCAAGACACAAGATTCATTCACCAAGAATATATGGAAGCACCTGCTTTGAATTCACTGTTTTTGTCATGTCAAGAAAAACAACACATTTACATATTCTCCATTCCAGGTTTGTTTAGTTATATGGATGGCATCAGACTGCTGCTTTTTCAATGAGAAACACAGAACAACAAACGAACAGATGTGATTAACAATATGTCAGGCATAGAAGCAAGAACAGGCTGTGTAATTCAAAGGTATACAAAGAAATGTGTGATAAAAAAGTGGATCTTGTGGGGAAAAACCAAATATGATGACTTTGTCCCAGTTCATCAAATTAAAAAAAAATGGTGTAAAGGACAGTTCAGTTCAGTGGATGTCATTTGCCGGGTGCATGAAATTGTTTTGTAAAAAAAAAAAATCAAGTGACTGGTGCTTGCTGACCACACGGTGCTATATTGCAACACTGCAGAAGTGGTTTAACACTGAGCAAGAGCAGAACCGTCCTTTTGGCCTCTCACAGCATTGATACATTCCATGTTCCCCATTCATCAGAAAAACAATGAAATCAGGCAGGGCTTGGGAAATATTGAGAAATCCTGTTCCGGGCTGTCGAATCTCGTGAGATGGTTATTGAGGTGGCTGTAATTTGATAAGATGAATAAAGTTTGTGAGCCACAGGCGACTCAGCACTTTTCTCTCGGCACTTTGTCGACCTCGCTCCTCCCCATCGTAGAACTTCTGACGGAGGAAAAAATCCCTGACATTGGCAGCTGCAGGAGCCCACCTATCGATTAGCTCTCTCGTTCCATCATATCTGAAACGGATGATAGATGGGGAGTTGTTTTGATGGGGTAAAGGAGAAGTCTAGCAGGGTGCGGTCTCTGTGGGTTCTTCGTAGCCCGGGCAGTCCTACAGTCTCTCTGTAACCCAGTCTGAGTGGGGTGGTCTGGACAGTGCTGCCTCCCACTCTGTCTTCCTGATTCCTCCTAGGGCCAAAGCATACCAGGCCAACAAATATTAACATTTGATAGTTGTTTTCGAATGTTTCTAAAAAAGAAATGATAAACCAAATGAATGAATTTGTTCTGGAACGGTGGAAATGGTGTCTGTCATTGTACTCTACATGGAACAAGAGTTTGGCTCGGATCAGAATAATTCGCCAGAGCCCACAGACCAAACATTCTAATGTGTGTAGTTGTTTTTAACATGTCCAGAAAAAGAACTGACAAGCCAAATGAACCAAAGGGAACTTGGGGGAGCATTTTGGAGCCTTCCGACATAGGTATCAAACACCAACAGACGCTTCTGCTTGTTTGCATTTGTTGTTGTTTGCTTGGTCAGTGTGCTGTGACCGTTTGAGAAATGGTGCACGCTGTTGTATGTCAGTCTTTCTGTAATATTGTTCAAATTCTCATTGACAATTTCTTTCACTTCCTCTGTGTGCTCTTGCCTTAAAGCTGGATTCTGCTTTTGTACTTTGACAGATTTCTGAGTGAAACAGAGTATTAGGGAGAGTCTTTGAGCTAGCTGAGCTCTTCTTTGTCAGCATAGTGGCAGAGGGAGGTGAAAGGTTAGTTACTGGGTAGTAGTATTTTCCCTGCCTGCTGGTGTGCAGTGACATAATCACAAATTCGATGTTTTAAAGTCATATAAAAGTCATTTTGATGAAAGATAACAGAAAACCAATATTGTCTTTGGAATTATGATATATTGAATCATGCTTTATATGACCAGGCACATGAGCTACAAGGTAAAAGGTCCACTTTGATTTCAGGTTGACTTTCTTCAATAAAACACCACCTTTCAAATGCTCACAGTTACCTTTAGAATGTTTTGGAGAGAGACGATACAGGCATAATGATTGTGAGTGAATGTAGGCAAACAGTGGCGCACCAGCCAAACATTTGTTTTGCTGGAGTTTAGTTGATGTTTGTTGGGTCAATGTAGTCTGGCCTTTGCGGGTGTTGATTATCTCAGGCCTACACAGAGCCCACAGCCCGGTTGTCTCTCCTGTGTTTGCCTTGGCCTCGCTGCAGGCTTCTTCCCCTTGCAGATCCGTCCTCCGGTCCCGCAGGACCTCCCCACACAGTGTGGTGGAGACACGCATGCCACTTCTCCTTTGTATTGGCGTTTGTTCTTTCTCCATTTTTCCCTCCTTTCCCCCCCTCCACCCTCCACCCCTTCAGTTTTGCATTGTGACTGTTTCTTTGTTAGGTATTCCTCCAATTTAATTACGGAGGCTTTGAAGTTCCCATGAATAATGGCGAAGTGCGCCCTTCCAGAGCCTTCAGCTTTTTATTCAGATCAAAGATAGCTTTCACATCAGCCAGCACTCCACCCATCAGCACCCTCCCAATCCCGACCGAGAGCAATCAGAAGCATATCAGAGACCAGGTGCCAAGTCTTCTGTGCTACCTGCTCCCCTGTCAAACACTGGGCCCTGATCCGTTTGGGTATTGAACTGTTGTTGTGAGATGTCAAAAGCTCACTCTTGGCTTGGCACTGAAACCAGTATGCAGACCTTCTTCGTGAACTTAGGCCATCTCCGAAGGGGCCAATGGTAAGGAATGATCTCAGCATCTTAAATTTTACATCACATTTCTGTTCAGCATAAATATTGTTAACAAAATATGAATCCCATGTGCCAAGATGCAGCAGCCTTTAAATTATATAAAAGTATCTTTTGTACTTCTATATGAACACTAGACGGTTTTATTTTTCAGTCTGCCATTTTTTGTTAGGCCTATGATCACATATTTAATCTCTCGGAGTGTGAAGAAGTCAAACTGTGAAATAAGATGATGAATGACTTTCTTGCATATTTTGCCCATTAATTTCTTTAAAAACAAAACTTTTTTTTCTCTGAATAATCTCTTTATTTGTTCAAAAAACAAACTGATTGAGTTAGGACATTCAGCCAAATGTCATCAGAATGCAGAGAGAGAGTCCCCAGGCGTCAGTCTAGTCTTTTTTGCTGCTAAACAAACACGCGCACACACACACATATACATGCACGCGCACGCACGCACACACATTCACACACTGGCAGTCTGGAGGAGACATACTGATGCACAGGGCATGCCGCACCACTTTGGTTTTTCCATTCCTCTAAATGGCTTGTCAATTACACTGGGTAAACACTGGGAGAGTTGAGGAGTAAATCTAGCGTAGACAAATATAAAATCGCATCCCCACAAGATTAAATGCCACTGAGGCTTGCAAAAAATATTTCAATAAGACAACAGCGCCTGGATTGAAGCGTCAGTGTGTACAAATGTGTGTGTGCGTTTGTGATTGTGTTTGCCTGTGTGTATGTGTGTGTTATGTGGAGTGAGACCTGCTTTCACCAGCCCTGAATAAAAGAAGGGGGTAAAATAATTCAATAAGATTTGCGGTGTACTTTCAGTGAGACAGTATTACTTAAGGGCTCTGGAGCCGGGCGAAATGAATGCAGATGGTGCATGGGGCAGGAAGTTCCTGGGGTGTTATGGGCAATGCAGTAGATTACACTGGCCCAAAGTGCAGATCCATGACCAGCCCTGGGACTGGGGCACTCCTCTGCAGCAAAGCCTCCAATCATATTCCTCCCACTGACAGACATTCTATAGGCTAAAGGGAAAAGCAGAAAAAATAGAAAGAGTTGTTTAACTCTGTTTAAAACTGTCTGTAGATCCGCTCGACTCTGTTTGACTAACCTTAATTACATTTTCTCTTTTTGGTTAATTACATTTTCACTTTTCACTCCACGTTTTCGTCCATAATTAGTACCTCTCCACAAATGAGCATTTATCACTATTCAAGCATAATTACATAATTTATTTAATTACAGTGAACTAAGAGTGAACTAACACTTGTGGCAAACATTTTCCTGCAAAACATGACTGTATGCACATTAACTTTTCATCAAATTAAAATTATAGTAAAAAATCTGCTTCTCTACTTACAAATACGTGTCAATTGAAATTTTGAATCTGCATTTTTGAGAACGTTTCAGCTTGTTTCAGCCAGCAAGTGAGAGATGACTCATGTCATCATGCGTCTGTTTATGCTGGTGACAACTGCAACTTCTCATGGCTATTTGGACAGGATTCATTTTAAAAAGAGATGGTGGGTTAATATCATTTTACCAACATTTCTTAGTGATTTTAGCCCTAAATGAATCCACAATGTCAGTCATTTTTATGGATTGTGTGCCAACTTTTCAGGAAAAAATCTTTACCTTTTCTATCATATCTTTGTTCTGTCTTAACGTTTTTTATAAAACACTTGGGATGTTTGCTTTTGTTTTAACTCGAGTCAAGCTTATATGTAGTTTAACCACGGTTTTACAATTCTGAGCTTTCAAAGTCGCTTTGGATAAAAAGTGTCTGATAAATGCCATAAATGTAAAAGTTTCAAAATGATAGGAAACAGATTGAGTTTATGCAGCAATGTCGACTGTTCACTATAAAATCTCAAGCTAACTGCAATGCTAATGATATACTGTATCTACTTAAAACATCAAGATAACTCTCTGGAAATGTACACAGGCCCACATTTAAGACCAATCCTGTCAGAATAGTACTTAAGAATGGTTCGAATATATTTACAGTGGCGTAGGTATTGTATGCTTTACACATATTTTCTGCGTCCAGTTTGTTGGGTATTCACTGAAGGATTGGTAGGCTTCTGTAGGATCCCTGTATCTCTCCTGTGAGCTCTGTGGTACAGCCCGAATGCTGTAATCCTATCCCCAAGCTGTGCCAGACTGCGCCACGCCATTTCATTAATTCCAAGCCATTAATGAAGAAAAAAGGAAATTGAAAAAGAAAATATGGCTATCAATCCCTGATGTTGTTGGCAGGTATATAATGAAGTATTTGAGTCCAATTGAATTTGCGCTAATTGCGCTAGCCTCTAGATATTACTTCATCTGTACCAGTTGAATTAATGTAACCCTGCATGTGGGAGGTGTGCTTCACACACTCTGAGTCACCCCTGCTGTCGCACCCCAGCACACACGCCACATACTCTGAGATAAACACGCACCCACACGTGCATACACACACACACACACACACACACACACGCTTAGAGCCTCATGCTACATAACACGCCGCTCCCCCACACACAGACGAGCGGGCTTTGCTAAGCAGTGAGGAAGCCCCCTAGCTGGCCAATTCTGGCCTTAATTACACATACAGTTCTTTGGAGACAATGAGATTCCATTAATTCACTACCCTTCATTATTAGGTCATTCGGAGCCCTGTTGCTCTGCTCTTTACATGAACTCTGAGGATCAACGGAAACGTGCTGAGGCTCAGAGGAGGCCTTTTAGTGATCATCCAGCCGTTCCAATTGCAGTTTATCCACAGGCTGTAGTCTGTTAGATAGTTCTGACCCATGACTTATATTATATTTATCTTATATTTAGCAGTCATTTGTTAAATATAGAAAAACGCTAAACACACAAAGTTGAAAATAATGGTTTAAAAGTTTAGAAAATTTTGTATGCTATAAAACCAATTTGCTTGCATATACGTGTTTTAAATAGCCCTAATATGTTTGGCCTGGACAACCTCATAGGTTCCAAATAATTTGTACGAATCAGATGCGATAAAAAAAAACATTTCAAAATGCAGCTGTTTAGAATTATATAGTCCTAAATGGCAAATTTAGTCATAATCAATGTTCAAAATGCCTCACATAATTATACAAATTCACAAATTTTATAGTGTTTTCCAATATTTGAAATATATTGGAATGCCCTACACATGCAAAACATTATTTTTCTCAGTATATCAGCAAAACATGCCATTTGACCACTAAAGCTTTGTGACTTTTAACCTGTTACTTCTAAAGTACTTGAAACATCTAAAAAAAAAAAACAAACATCTAAACAAACCTACCAGCATGTAGTTTTATTTAAATAGACAATGTAAAAGTTGTGATCGTATAAACCAACACTATTAACTAGACAAGTGATTTACCCTAAGCAACACAGTGTCTTCAATTGGATGTGAATGTAACTTTCAGGACCTTTTTCTGAACTAGTACCCTGTCATGCTCAAGCGTGTGTGTGCTCCTCGTGACCACCTGCCCCTTTCTTCAGATGTGAGCAAAACAGGTCGTTCCTCATTAGAGTTTGCCTCATCAAAGGGTCCGACCAGATAGCGCTCAATATTCAGCACTCCAGAAGTTCGTTTTCCTCTACAAATCACGCAGCTCCTTTCCTCTCTCGCAGCTTTTAATATGCAGGCTCCATGTATCCTGACGAGGGTGCATAATGATTATTTAATGCTGAGATAATTGCTTAAGGGCTGCTTGCGTTGCTGCTCTTATTTGCATGGTGCATCAACAAGACAAGGCAGTGGATTGGGCACAGGTACCCGGTGGTCTGCGAGTGATCTGCCCTGCCTCCGCTGGACCTTTCCTCCTGCCCCGCGTCAGGCACACGGTGAGAATTATCACCCAAATTGGACTGGCCGCTGAGATGGGAGTCTGTTTCATGTAGGCCGATGAATTATGCATCACGAGTGATTGTGAGATTTGCTCTTTTAAGTGCTTTCTGGAGGCCTCATTAGAATAAGGCGAGCAAGGTTTTGTTACAGATGTGGACTCCACTGGAAGCCCCTTGATCAGCTTGATCAGGTTCTTAAGCAGTACCACTTCTCATTCGACAGGTGGAATTTACACAGACTATTTGAGTTTGAGTCTCTCATTTTTAATGATAATTAAATAATAATAATTCAATCATGGGCAGATGACGTATTATAAACACCAAAGTCATGTACCCTGAGATTTTATGACCACTTTTCAAACAGGCATGTTAGATATTAGCTTTATCTTTCTGGAAGGGATTCTTATATTAGATTTGTATACTGTATGAAACACTATGCAGTACTAGAATTATTGGTAGCACTTTACTGAATGGCTGCATTTATAACCTTTCTTACACCTTTCATAACAAATGTCATAAATCTGCATTAACAATTCTAAAGGTTTGTTCAAACATGCCTCAGTTGTTATAAAGGCTTTTTGTCTTTTCACCTCAACCAGTGCCATGACAATAGATGCTTGTTGGATCATAAATGTCTACAGATTTATGTTATTTGTCAAAAAAGCTCATGCAAGTGTCATGGTTTTCTGAAAGTGAGCTTTCATTTGGATTATTGGAGCTCCATGTTGCTAGGATGCTCATTTTAGACCACTTTGCATGTAGAGTGACAGTAGAACAGTACGGTTTTTGGGGAAGGTTAATAGGCATTTAGTGGAATTTGCAGTGATAGCACGTAATATCACCCATCTCAAAACAAATCAAATGGCTCAAATTGTCATTTGATGTTTGCCATCACCTTGCATGCTAATCGCGAAGAGCATGTATGTGCAATTCACTGCTCTTTTTTCCCCTCTCTGCAGTATGGGCCTGGGTGTTTATATCCAATATTTATCACTTCTGTTGTGTGCCTGTTTACAGACACAACTTATGATTCATGTGTTTCCCTGTATCACGGTGACATGTGCATGGCTCTTCTTCTCTTCTACACACGGCTTTGACTGCCAGTAACACAGGACATATCTCCCTCCACACGCTTCTTTATCGCTCTCTTTCTTCC
The DNA here is from genome assembly GCA_037974465.1 of Brachypetersius altus. Lineage (NCBI taxonomy): Eukaryota > Metazoa > Chordata > Actinopteri > Characiformes > Alestidae > Brachypetersius > Brachypetersius altus. The sequence goes on from JBBPDB010000108.1 coordinate 34,226,296, forward strand.
TCTACCTTTACTAATCTGTCTTTACTTACCTCTTCCCTGTTTCTCCTCGTACTATCATGCTCCTGTTCCCTCCTAATCTCTCTTCATTTGGTGCTTTATACTTCCCACTACACTCTCACTCCGTTTCTCTCTCTCCCTCTCTCCATCACTCCCTCGATCCAGCTAGCTCTTGCTTCTTCACTAGGATCAATTTAGCCCAGCACGATCCTCTGCTGCGTGCGTCTAATTCTAGGACTCTCGCGCAGCTCGCCATTGTGTCATAATCGGTGTGAAATTGATTTATGGCTCCTTTTCCGCCCCTCTAAACAGCTGCTGAGTGATGCCTCCTGTCATAATCTCTCCATGCTGCCGCTCCTCTACCGCACTCTACTCCACACACACTATATTCGATGGGTATTTCACCTCACATTTATAACATGATATCTGAGCGGAGCAGAGTTCTTTTTGTGCCCCCTCTCTCTCTCTCTCTCTCTCTCTCTCTCTCTCTCTCTCTCTCTCTCTCTCTCTCTCTCTCTCTCTCTCCCTCTC
>JBBPDB010000108.1:34226923-34241837 GCA_037974465.1 Brachypetersius altus
CTCTCTCTCTCTCTCTCTCTCTCTCTCTCTCTCTCTCTCTCTCTCTCTCTCTCTCTCTCTCTCTTTCTTCCTCCCTCTCTCATTCTCTCTCTCTCTCTCTCTCTCTCTCTCTCTGGTGTGCGTGCTCTCTCTCTCACTCTTGCTGTTCACTCCTTCATGCGCTCTCCATCTCTGGTTTTTGTGGCTTCAAACAAGCCTGCATTATTAATGGGAATTTTACTAATTCATCTGAACAGAGCAGTGAGAGAAGGAGAGAGAGACTGAGAGATATATAGAAAGAGAGTTAGAGAGATAGAAAGGAGAGCAGAAACAGACAGACAGACAGAGAGTGAGGGAGGCTCTGTAGTCACGGTAAGGATGTACTGGCACACTCTCTAAAGTTTGTTCATGGAGCAGTGGAAGCTGTAGAGATCTACCGCCGTGACGTCCACCAACCCAGACTCACCTCATCAATTATGAAGGTGGGCAACATTTTTCTGAGAGGTTTTTTTTTTTTTTTTTGTGATTTAGCGACTTGGAAAGTAATGCTTCCTCCTCCCCCTGTCTTACAGGTGAACACAGACTAGAGTCCTGCCCATGTCTCACTATTTCTTGTTTCCTGTTCATTTATCATATTTGTGTAGGTTTACCCTCCAAAAAAACGGGTAGTTCACTCATTTTTCATCACTGTGTGCCTCGTACAAAAAACAAACCAGGCTCCAAAACTCTGCTTGATTATATATAAATGCGTTGTTTGTGACATCACAAAACTTGTGAAATCAAAGCTACTGTTTTTTTGTTTGTTTTTATAACTTAGCTTCAATGCAGATTTATGTGGACTCCAGTTTTGAAACTTATATAACTATTTTCATTTCAAAGGTGTGCAAAATCTGACATGCCAACATATATTGTGAAAAAGGTAGAAGTAGGGGGAGCTCATTGTCAGAGTGATTCAAGAAGTGCACACAGCCTGCCAAAATACAGCTAGTCAGATACTGGATGGAAGGGATTGTCCAGGTTCTTCTCCCTCTCTTCTCTTTTCTCCTCCTTCGCTTCGCTCAGAAAAGCTGAGGAGGTTGGCTTTGGCCCCTGAGGCGCAACTCCCAGTGTCCAAATCGGATGGGTCGTGCTGAATGTGCAGAAGTTGTCAGGTGCCGTGGCTCGTAACATGAGTTAGTGCTACTATCAGAGACACACTGTGTGTGTGTGAGTGTGTGTGTGTGTGTGAGAGAGAGAGAGAGCGAGCAAGGGGGAGAAAGAGAGAGAGGTGGAAGGAGGGAGGTAAGGAGTGGGGAGTGGGACTGCAACTAGGACCCATAGCTGTGTTCCTCCAAAGCCCAGCTCATACATTACTAATGCTCCGAGCAATACATGTCTCATTCATAATAGATAACCCCGCCTGCACCTGCAACGTATATCATACACACTATAAAGAGGTCAGCCGATCACTGGCTGCGACTGGGGTGGGGGGTGGGCGGTGGGTATATTGGGGGTCTCTGGATGGGTGGGGTCTCTGCTGAGCCCAACTGTAAATCAGCAGTCAGTCTCAGTCTGCTGCCTGAGACCCACCGCAACACTGCACTCTTAGCCATACCTATTCCATTCCCTCCCCAGCCCACTCCACCTCACCACACACACACACACACACACACACACACACACACACACACACATTCATTCATACCCCCTCCCCTCCCTTCCTTCCCCTCAGTTCATGTCTCATAGCCTCTTTCACTTGCGGACAATTTACGGTAATTGAGAGCAGGCAAAAGCTCGGCTCATATGGCGCAGAGGAAAATTGCCTGCGCAAGGCCGTAAATTAGCTAAGCAAAAGGGGGATTCAGGAATTACGTCCGCTTGGCAAGAAATGAGCGTTTATCAGGTGGAAAAAGCTCTGGAGCTGTGGCAGTGGACGCAGGCAGGCTGGGCTGGCCAGCTGGGCAGTGAGGGAGAGAGAGTGAGAAAGAGAGAGCTGCCTGGCTGGACAGGGCCATTTACACGCAACTAATGCCGCGGCGAATAGGCCCTCCCAGTTCGGATGGATGGAGCCTGGCTAACTGTGGCCAGTTTCAAGGGAACAGATGCCTGCCCCCATTCCATTTTACACCAAACTCCCAGTTTTATCTTCCTCTAAAATCTGGATCCAAATCAATTAGGCAACGGAGTCGACAAAAGCGAGACATTTGGAACCCCACCCTTACATATGGTGGAAGTAAGTGTGTTTAGCTATCAGTGCGGATCAGAGAGTGGAGAAGCCATTCAGCTTTATTCATTCCACCTTCAAACGCTTGATTTTTTTTTTTTTCTCGCTTATCCCCAAACAATTCTTTTTTTCTGAAGATGAAAAAGGTAAAGTAATTGATCTGAGTCCCTTGGCAGTGTCATGGAGCATGCTGTACTGCCAGAAAGAAAGGCGCTACTTATGTGTGTGTTTGTGCGTGGGAGTGTGTGTGTGTGTGTGTGTGTGTGTAGACACTGAACGAACAGAGGATCTGAGCCATCTATTATTTACTGCGTTTTTATTTACCTCATCAAACAGCTGCCACCAACAATCAGATGCCAAATGAGTGCAGTTTATGGCAGGGAAAACAGGCCACGGAGTAAAGGTCTGTTTTATCTGAGGAGTGCTTTTAATTGATGGAGCTTTAATGACATGGCATAGAGAGAGAGAGACAGTTGAAGTGTCTTAAACTGAACTCTGGATACATGCGGTCACCTACAGAGCACATATATTTAAGGTGCATCTACTCATAAGGTTGAACAGTCTTTAATCTTGCTATTTTTTTGAACACCCATGCATTTGGTACTACACCAGAATTTACTAACAGTCTTCTTTCTCGTCTGATGACATTTTTAGCCATTTAAACTACTTTGTACCCTTTTTAATAGAATACATTCTTTATTTAGTTCGACAAAAGCCCCAAAAAGCCATATTAGGAACCAAATGATGTGCTGCAGTGGCATGTGCTGCTTAATGGCTGCCATTTAATGTTCAAAACCAATTTCTAACAATCTCGTAAAACTCATTAAATGAATTTTGAACATAAAAATATTAACTGTAGCTACTTTAAAGAGAGGACTTGAGTTTAAAATGCCACTCTGCAGCCGAGACTTTGTTTTAATGCAGCTAAGTGAATTAGTAAGGAAGGAAACTAAAAGACTACCTAACTGTAAGTTAAGGTAACTCAGACTTTCTGAATCAAAAATATGTTCCTAAATGAATCATTGTTGGGGTTTTGGATTTTAAACAAAGGCTGTTAGTCAAGTATTTTATTTAAAACCAGTTCTTGGAAGAATCACCATTGAAAGGTTCTTTAGGGCAGCAATTCAGTCAAAAATAAATCTATTGCCGACCAATCACAGAGCACAGCTATCCATCCCCTACTTAACGAGTAATATAATAAAGCAGCATAATGTCGCTGTAAGAGAAGGTTGGCAATAAAACGGACAAGGTTCTGGTGGGGGCTTTAGGCAAAAAAAGTTTGAGAGCTGCTGCTATAAGGTGGCAAATTGGATTTTCATTATGTGCTCCAAGGAACCCTTTGTGAAACAATTCTTTCAAGAGTTTAAGTGGTGCAAATTCTGAATCAATGTGTTTACTTACATTGCTCTTCTGTACTAACAGTACAGCAGTGAGCTGGTGCAGAGGTGACACTCTTAGCAGCAGTTATGTCTTCCTCATTGGAAGTCTACAGCCAGCCTGCTCTTGTTTGTGAAGAGTGTGTGTCCATATGCTGCTGTTCTGTGTACATTCGAGAGTGTGTGCGTGTTCTCTGCTGTTGGGCCTGCTGTAAGTGTGTCACATCTGCTCCTCACTCCATTACAGAGCAGCACAGCTTTCTAATGGCTGTCCTTACACCTGTACACACACTGCGCTCACATACCTCTCCCAGTGCACCCTCCGTAACTGCACATTCACAAACATCAGCACACACACACGCATGCAAGCACGCACACACACACACACACTCTGCTCCCCCACCCTTCAGTTCGCATTACTTAGACTGAGCTCCCATTCACTAATTCTTCCCCCCTTTTTTATAATAGTCTAAAAAATTCATGAGCTGCTCCGAGGGCAAAATACTGTACCACTTAGCGGATGAATATTTTATTCTGCGCTAAACTACGCATGAGCATGTGAAAGCAGGCATCAGAGTGGACTTCCTCTCTGCAGACTGCCAGAGCCACTTGGTTGGCTGCTAGGAAGAAGGCATTGTTTGCACTTCCTGTGGTGTTGTTAGACGGCTCAGCAAGGCAGGGTTTGTTTTGTAAACAGCCTTCTTCAGCAGCTTTAAATGATTTATCTCTTTTAAGTGGGTTACTCATAAGTAGACGGGATTCGTATTTTTCACTGCCTCTCCCACGTAACCGGAAAGCCAGCAGAGTTTTGCCAGTTTCGGATCAGATATTCATGAGCTGCACACATCCGCCGCTCGCTCTCGGCTTGTCAGCTCGGGTCGTTACCATGTCATCTGTACTCTGGGAACAGTTGCTGGAATTATATAAGAAAGGTTTATTTGAGGAAATATCCTCCAGACCCTCACCACTATGTTTGACTTCAGCTGTCTCAGGGGGCTCGGACAGACTGGGGTGTGATTGATGGATGGGTGGATGGATAGTTAGATGGATGGATGGGTGGATAACGAGAGTGTGGAATGTATGTGAAGGGAGCACGGAGCTTCACGAAGACCAGCATGAGTGTCCACATGAACACATGCGTCCACATTGGCCACATGAACGTGCAGATGGACGAGTGAACTGAGGGAAAAGCAAGCTGTTTGTAATAATAACAAACATGCCATCCTTTGCTTCTTTATATTGAGTCACAGTCTCCCTGAATGCAGGCTTATGTTTTCGCTCTGCTTTTTCATATCCAACACTGAGTGCACAACAAAGGCGCTCGTTCTCCTCACACACTTCGTTCCCTGCTCTTTCCCGCGATCTCTCACCTCGTTCAGTCTCCCTCCCCCATCTGCCCAGTCTCCATTTTCTCAAGCGTCTCCTTTGGCATGTCTTGCAGGAAATTAATTTGATTGGGCAGAGTGCTTGCCAGTCAATATTTTAGGCTGAAGTTGCTGAAATGGTGCAGGCCTGCAGTAAGTCCTCCGACAGCCGACTGGAGACAAGCCAGCACGTCTGTGTGTGTGTGTGTGTGTGTGTGTGTATGTGTGCATATGTGTGTGTGGCGCGTGTGTGCATGTGAAAAAGTATGAGAGGCTGACTCCAGGTGGCCCGGGGGGCAATGACCTGACACAGTGCTGTCTGGGCACAGGTAATGGGATGAGGCTATGATGAGCACATTTCTCTCCTCTACTGTGTGTCTGTGCCTGACTGGTGCTTTTGGCACCAAATGAATAACATCATCATCCAGGAGAGAATGTGCTAAATAAATAAATAAGGCTTAAATCAATAACTGATAAACTGAAAATACATTGGCAAGAAAGTACTTGTAAACAATTTCTGTCGGTTCATTAAGTGCAACATATTAATACCGTGTTAAGGACAGCCGGTGTTTTCTTTTGGTTAAAAAAAAAGAAAAGAAATGTAGTTTAAAGGGTTTTGAAATGGCAGCAACATTAAGAAAAAATAAATAGAGCTTATAATAGGACAAAATATACACCATGAATGACATCCTTTGACACACTATACATCATACATTATTTTTATGATTTTTTTGTGACCACAAGCAGGTCTTGGTTATGTCACTTGCCAGAATGTGAAAGTGGCCTCAGCCTGGCAGCAGAGAGAACCAAAATCTGGTTCTGTTTCTCAGAACTAAAGTAACCGTGCAAGATAACGTAAAAAAACAAACTTTTTTAAAACATACTTTTTGATATTAAAGCCACCTCTTGAATTGGAGGTGCTTGAAACACTAAAGCCTCATTAGTGTTTTATGTGTTTCCAGAATTGCAAAGAAAGGACAGACTTTTGAATACAGCTTTGGCACCAGTAGGAGAAATATAACTTCAGAACCACTTGGACTCACATTCTTTTCAGCTGTTCAAAGGACTAACAGTTAGTCGATGCAGATGCAAGATTAAAGTGTGCTCCTATGCAACAAAAAAGAGTATTAGGGGAATTATATCCTGGAAGAGTGATTGAATTTCAAAAGAACCAGATGTCCGGTCTTTGATGGTATAAAATGTTTTAGCACAAATTATGTAGTGTTTCCTGGAAGTGTGACACTTACATGAACTAGCGTAAAGAATTACATTTGTCTGTTAAAACCAGTAATTGTCATGGGGGCCTAAACTGAGATTTGTTAGAGAGGGTTTTTTTTCCCCCCTATCTTGTGCGTTTAGAGGCAGTGGTGTCGAATTAACCTCTCTGAAGGTGATCCAGAGAAATGTCTGGGGTCTTGCTGAGCACTATGGCCAATGGATTGTGTCCAGTGGACAAGTGTGTCTGTCCGTATGTGTGTGTGTGTGTGTGTGTGTGTGTGTGTGTGTGTGTGTGTGTGTGTGTGTGTGTGTGTGTGTGTGTGTGTGCGTTCGAGCCGGGGTTGATAGGGCTGTCACGGACACTCAGAGCCCACCCAAGGGACGAGGTGGGGAGGTCAGGGATGCTGTGATTGGGACTGGGCCTCTCCTCTTGCAGGACAGGTCCTAATGTAAAACAGCAGGACAATAAAAAGACAATGGAGAGCCATGATAGCCTTGGCTCCCCACTGCGACTCCTGAATACGGTCCGGAATGGCAGCACGCGCGATCGATGGCCAGACAGGCAGAAAAAAATTCAGGGGAGGGGGATGAAGACTGCTGATTAGCAAGGATGGCAGGCAGCAGGAGTGCCCAAACTTCACCAAGCCTCTATCTCTCTCTCTCGCTCTCTCTTTCTCTCTTGTCCCCCCCCCCCTTTATCTCTCACTCTCTTGCTCTGTTCTATTGCTCTTTTTCTCTCTCTTCAGACTTTGGGTACTGTTTGCCTGTTACTCCCCATGGCATTGCAGTGACATGGCATTTAATAGACTCCCCGGTGTGAAACAAACTACCTCAATTAATTCCTCAGCCTCGGCCCTGGCCTCTACTGAGACGCTCACACCAGCAGCCCCTCTGGCTTTCCGAGTATGTAGGTGCGTGTAATAGAGAGTGTGTGAGAGGTGTGTGTGTGTCTGTGTGTGTAAGAGAGAGTCTTTTTAAGAGGAGAATGGAAAGACAGCATTATTCACTAAGTCCAGCCTGAGAAAAAGAAAGTGTATTGATCTATTTCCATCTGAAATATATTTGGCAGATGTTTGTTTCCTCTAAGATTCCTGCAGGACCCATCCATGCTCCACCCTCAAATGATGTATTTGTTTATAGCAACTGTGGTGAGGTTGGACAAGCTTTTGGATTTTTGGGGGAAAACTCAATGAGAGTTTTTGTGAAACTTTTGATAGAATTTTATTATTTTATTATTATTATTATCATGTCAATTATATCTCAAACTTTTTAAAATACAAATTTAAAAAATGAAAGAACATATAGTGAATCACGATGTAAAGTTAGATCTGATGTAGGTTTTGTACTCGAGTTGATGTTAGCATTGTGGAGAGTTTGTCATCATCAGCTTTTCCAAACTGGCAACAGTTGCCACAAAAGAATGCATTTATGGGCAGCCCTTATGAAAATTAACCATGGTTTACTCTGATTAAATAACCATGGTTTCATGGTTTTTTGGGTAACTATGAAGTGGTATATCTATATGTAAACTATGGTAGAACCACAGCTACCATGAAGTGCTATGGATAAACCATAGTAAAACTATCGTACCCCAAAAAACTGCATTAAAACCATAGGAAACCATAGTGAATTTTCATAAGGGAGAGCATGGATACGTTTGTTAAATCTTTATCACAGATGTCAGCAAGCGTTTAGTAGTGCTGAGTGTTACTAAAAGTGCAATAAACAGGTGTCTGCTCTTCATCACTTTCTTTCTCTCGCACTGAGAATGAGGACATGTTGGCTGTCGATCAAGAGCAGGGCTGTCCCGTGTCTTTGTGTTGTTTGTGTGAGTGTGTGTGTGTGTGTGAGTGTGTGTAAGTGTGTTTGTGTCTTAACCATGGAGAGCAGCGTGCTGTGTTATTCGGCTCACATACCTGGGATCACACATCGAAGAGCATAAAGTAAAGCTTTCACACATACTCGACCTTGAGATCTTCCAGGATGTTTATTGCTGCTTCTCGGCAGCCCAGGTTGAGGTGTATGTGCGTGCGTGTGTGTATGTGTGTGTGTTTGTGTGTGGCAGTGGCGGGGGTGGTGCTGGCAGGGCAGACCGCACCCTATCCTGGGGCTTGACCATCTGGGCTTATTGACCGGCTGCTCTGCGATTCCAGGAGGCTGAGAAAGAGAGAGAGTGAGAGAGAGAGAGAGAGAGAGAAAGTGTGTCCACTGTACACAGTCTTCAGCCAGCCTACAACAAGTTGACCCCTAACCTGAGCTTGTCTCTGGTGTGAGTGTGTGTCAGGCAGACTTCAGCTTTAAACACACACACCTAATGCACAGCCCTTCACTTCTCTGGGCTTCTTTCGTTCCTTTTTTTTTCTCTTTCATTCTTTTTTTGGGACTGGAGCCACTTTACAGAGAGAATACCTCACCGTATACAGTCTGGGAGTTGAATTTTAACAAAAGCATTGTCAAAGACAGAGTGAGAAAGATACTTCATTGTATGTATGTGTGTGTGTGTGTGTAAGAGTGAGTGAGAATGAGAGAAAGAGAGAGAGGGAGAGATTGAGATGAAGAGAGCGCTGACTCAATCCATCAATGATTCAACAGGCCGGGCGAGCAGGATAGGGCTCTGTATCTGCCCTGCCAGCACTACTGGACTCAGGCAGAAACTCTATCTCTCCCGGGGCCGTCAGGCCTCCATGCCCCGGGACCCTCCGAGATACACACTCCGGCCCAGGGGAGCTCACACACACACACACACACACACTCACACAGGGCAATGCAGATAGCAGGCAGCTATATGACCGGGTCGACCGCACCTCTAGCAGATAAGAGATCATGCCATCTGCTCAAGAGAATACACATACACCAAATACACCTCCCCATCACACATACTTGCATCTTAGACCCTACTGCATCATAGACCTTCATGAAGCACTATAGACCCTTTTAAGCTGCTCTCCCACCGGACCAGGCCACGTTCCCTCACTGTAGAGTCAACAGATTGATCATGAACCTTTTTTTATCTAATTCTAATGTAGTACTGAGTGATAAAACATCTGTACCACTATATGTCTCACTATATTTAATTTGGAAATAGATAACAAAAACAATGCATGTCGTTTGCTGAATTTGTTCAGTGGCTTTGACAGAACAGTACATAGAGCTAAAAAATGGAAACAACAACTCTGACAATCAGTTTTCTGTTTGGTTAAAGGTTGCCGTTTACGTTTCAGTCTTTTCAATGTCATTCCACAGATTTACCGCATAATTCAGTTGTTAACATGTAAACAAAGCTATTTGGAATGGTCTAAACACCACCTTGTTTTTGCATGTTCAAGTTTATGAACCTGTTCACCGCCTTTGTAAAACAAAACAAGGTGGTGTTTAGACTAGCTTTTATACGGAAAGATAATGGTCAAAAAGGTGGTGAATCAAACATTTTGTTTTGTACTTTAGCCTTCATGTAGTGTCCTTCATGTACCTCTCCCACACCATGCGTTTTAGGCTAAAATGTTGCGATAGAACTATTGTTAGACAGTGTTGTAGACATCACACAGCACATGTGCAGCACTATTTCATACAGAAGCGTTCTGTGAGGAAGTGTTTAACATTCAACACTGTGAGCAATTCTGACTTAAGTTCCTTCAGAAAGGCACATCATCAAATCATGATGCCTTTTTAACATCTTCAAAATTACTTTGACAACATACAGTTTGATATATTTAGAAAACAGGATATTGATTTGTATCAGTGCATCAGTACATGTTTTCCAGCAAGGCTGTTGAAGAAAGTTTGACGACTAAAATTCTGCTCATGTAGTGGAACTAAACACATCAGGGTCATTTTCCCACCCAGCAGCTCCGCTCTTTAGAGTGCAGTATTGTGTGTAATTCTTCGTTATTCTGACCTCTCTTCAACTCCTCTAATAGGTGATTAATCGAGGCCTAATCGGCAGTTAGTTAGCACTTAATTAGTTCCTCTCCCTTGACCGGTGGAATGAAATGATGGAGCATGCAGTAAGCAGCGCCTTATCCCTCAATCCATCATCCCTGCGCATCTTAAAAGGTGGCGTTAATCTAAATTTAATAACGCCTTCGTCTAAGGCCTCTGCTGTGCAGGCGAGGAGATTCCTCTGATTGTTTGGTTGCGGTGAGCGTTTGAAGATGAAACGGTACACCCACTTGCTTTTGATATGTACTGAGGCGCAAAGCACTACAGGCTGGGGTTTGGGGTCCTAAACCAGGTGACGGTTGTTAGCACCAGCTCTTTTCACGCAGCTTAATGGGCTAACCTGTGGAAAAAAGGCAGCGTTTGAGCATCTGTGAGCAGCTCACTGTGTAGATTGCTGTGTGTGTGTGTGTGTGTGTGTGTGCGTGTGTGTGTGTGTTTTTCCCCTCCTTATTTGCCATGCATACTCCTCTAGAAGTACCTCTCTTCTTTTCCTGCATCCCCTCCTCCCACCTCTCAAAGTCAAGTGGCATTTCCATTTTCAAATTGCTTCCTACTCCTTTGTGAATAGAATCGAATTACTCTGAAAAGCACTGATTGATTCTTTCTGAACACAATAGTTTTCATCGTTAAGCCCATAGCAGCCGGTCTCTCTTTCTTATATTGGCTATTGAGTCGGCACCAAGTACTGGTAGTGGTCATTATTGTGAGCGCTGAATGGGTGAATGGTAAAAAGGAGGGATAAGTAACAGATTGTAGGAGGAGGCTGGGTGTGAGGGGAGGGGAGAGGAGAGGGGAGGGGGTAAATAAGTCTGGGTGGCGGAGCAGTTGGTCTGATGTCAAAAGTTCACCCCATGCGCACTCGTGTCAATGGTTCAGTCCACCTATTCCTAACACGGGTGTAGTTTTATTACAATGAACCATGAGCCGTTGCTAATGTGAGGACTGTGACTGAGTATTAACTGGGGCTCTGCAATATGGGCAGAACACCAGATTGTATTGCTATGTATGCAGTCGCAATATGACTGTAAACCCTTAATGTGACATAGCTAAATATAAAGCATATCTCACAGCACACTGCGAAACATTTAGTGACTGGTTCAATGCTCATTTGCATAAAGCAGCCTTCTGCTGCATCAGTATTCGCGAGGTTGATATTGGGATAACAATTATAAAACGATAAATAAAGCCCTAATCCAATGATCCAGATTGGGAAAAGACCCATCTGTCTTTATTGATCAACAAACAGGAGGCAAAAACAGCAAGCACTGGAGATCCTGGATTTTAATGTATATTCCTAAAAATAAAGGTTCCCAAATAAATGCAATAAGTGACATAGAATCTTTGTCATTGGAGGTTCTTATAAGTTCTTCACACTGACTTGTTTACTCTCAGAACATGGTTAATACATTGAAAACCAAAGTAGTTTTTCAGTGACACTTCTCTCAAGAACCCCTTTATGGCCCCCACGCTTCTAAAGTGTTTCCTTTTTATTCACTATGGTTTGTTTACAGAAATTCAACTGCAAAAACAGCTCCAAAATAATCATATTTACCCATTCAGCCTGAAGCAGCTTATCCCCATTCATGATTAACCTTCTGCTCTGACTACTTTTTGAATGAGGCACAATACAGGGCAGCCAATCGGGCCAAAGGTCATTTACATGAATCAGTTAAAAAGACACATTAATAAAAACAGCCTGTTTGATTCTAAAGCAGTGGTTTTCAACCTCGTACTCTTTGATGGCCACTTTTTGGGGTAGTGGGGTATGTTAAGCACAATACATCAAGGTCCTTGAATAATTTAGCATAATCAACTTAAATAGGTAGTTTGTTATCTTTATGTTGTATATTTACATCATCATATATGTTTATATCAGTATGCATTGCAAGTCAATGTTAAATGTGTTTCTTTTTGAACATTTATAATTGGAAAAATGGCTGCAGTGACCGATCATATAGTCAAGCAACACTCAAAAGGCTGCATTGATTATTGTGTTGTATTGGTTTACATTTCTAACGATAGGGTCGTTAAGTTGTGGAACCTCCTTTGGTGGATCAAGAGGGGCGTGATTTGCATTAGATTGAGAATCTCTGTTCTAAGGCATGAAAGGCGACAGAAGAATGGTAATGTAAAAAAGACTTTAGAACTGTTTTTGGTACATATGCTCACAAACATTTTAAGTAGACAAGGGAAAAAAATAAATAAATAAAATGGGCCCTTTTAGGCATTTGTGTACTTGACTTACTCTTTGGTCGTGCCATACGTTCTGGACAGATATCTTGAGTTTTTCAGCTTAGCCCCCTCTTACTGTAGGCCAGAGCATTTTCCCACCCCTGCTCCAACTTTTTCTGGCCTTTCAGCCAAGACCTGGGGAGAATCTGGCCTGGGCCAGTGCTGTTTCATGGGGCTGGGGGGATGCTTTAACCAATTTTACTGCTGATGTACCCTACTGTAGAAAAAAAACACACACACACCTCATGGCGCCATTTCCTTCCCTTCAGCAGTGCCTGTGTGTGTGTGGGTGGGTGGCATGCTTAGAAGTGTGTGGTTCTCAGTTTGTGTGTATGTCTCTGTGCGTGTATGTATATATGTGTGTGTAGAGAGAGAGAGAGAGAGAGAGAGAGAAAGAGTGAGTTTGTGTGTATAAGGCCTGCCAGGCTGGCTGAGGCGGAGCAGGCAGCCTAATGGTTTGGAGCATATATATTTAATGGGAGTGGTGCAGGGCTGTAGTGAGTGTGTGTGTGGTTTATGGATCAGCTCCTGGTAACAAACCCACAGCTGTCAGAGCGGAAGGCGGAGGAGCTGGATAGAGATAGACAAGTGCCGGTCCCCACAGCGACCCTGCTGCTCCGGGTGCAGATGGACTGCTGGGAGGCAGGAAGTGGGACCAGGCTGTCTTCCTGTTCCAGCGGGTCGGCCTGGGCAGACAGCGGGCAGCCGTGGGCCGGGTTTAAACGCAGGCCTCATGCCTGCCGATAGGGCCATGGACTCCGTTCAAGCCAGTGTGTGTGCTTGGCACCGCAGCAGCCGTGAGAGGATATACCTTTCTAATATCAGCGGTTGATTTTTGGACGATGGCACTCAGCTCAAATGGCAAAAGTTTTGTCAATTCTGATTGGCTGAGCCACAGCCCAGGTCATTGTAAAACACCCAGTACAAACCCAGTGTTCACACATTCATTGGATTCTTTATCAATGTGCTAAGTTAAGCTAAAGAATTGTAAATGTGTTAAGAATTATGTGGCTGTGCCATTATAATGTCAACTACACTGCTTGGCAGACCAATTGTTATTTATTAATAATAAATCATATTATTTATGGCTCATCTTCATATTTATAATGGTTCCCCAAAGGAATGCAGTTCTGTATAGAACCCATTCAAATAAATACCTGCAGCTCTGGTAAGTGCTTTTTTTCTTGTTAATGAAGGAAACCTGCAGTGAGTGATTTTTGATGTATGTATATTCTTGAAAAGAATTGTTCGTAAATGGTCCTAGGTTTTTATGTGTAGTCTTAAGTTTACCCTTTTGATACTTTAGGGAACCAAAAGAGGTTTTTCTACAACATGAATCCTAAATATAAGGAGATTTTACTACATACTGAACAAAGTCTCAGTCTTGACTTGATTGATTGAATATTTTTTTTTTTTTGATGATTGAAAATTTTTAAACCACAGGAAAACCAGTCAGTCAGCTGCAAACAGTGGCACTGTTAAAGATCAGCAGAACACAGAGTCTCAGAGCGGACTCATGGCTGCGGATGGGTGAAACTCTGTAGCTACGCTAGTTAAACTTGGAGAGCCTCCAGTAAAATAGGCTGGAGCTGAGAAGTTTTTTAATTTGCCACATCATAAAAATAAAGTCCATTTTCCACATGATGGACCTTAAGGGGCTAACAAATGTTATCAAGAGCAAGCGGCAGAGGCGGAAACAGGGAGAAAAAGAGCAATTTCTTCCCATTTGACTCTTTTTTTTTTTTTTAGGAGGGTTGAAATCAGGCGCCTCACTGCACTTGAGTGTGCAGAAGTGGAGCTGGCTTTGACCAACCATGACTGAGGAACCTGCTGCAGAAAAACTAAAATCCCCTACAGGCAGCATTCAGACAGCGTGGATCCTGTTGTCTGCTACTGTAAAGTGCATTTGCGACTGTATAAATAACAAAGAAAAAGAGAGCACTGTAACAAAACTGCAGCAGTGTTTCATGTATCATTTAGTAACTGATAAAGGTTCCAATTTGAAGAAGAAAGGATCTAATAAAAGAGTATCTTAGTGCCTCACCTTATTGTATTGGAGGTCTTTGAATTGAATTATGTAACATCTCGTTTCATCTCGTGTCCTGCTGTGTCCAGCTAAGGTGGTGTACATCAGCTCCATCTGTGGGTAACACTTTGATACAGCACAACAGGGAGTAAGTAAGAGAGACAGATATGCGTGTGTGTTTGCGTGCATGTGTGTGTGTGTGTGTGTGTGTGTGTGTGTGTGTGTATCTGTGTGTGTGTGTTTGAGGACGCTTGTGCGCTGGACAGTCCAGAAGCAATGGAGTCTGTGATAAGGCTTCAGATAAAAATGATTCATTCCTGTAAGCTGTCATCGGAGCCACTGGATTTAGTTAAGTAATAAGTGCAAAATATTCTCTTTTGAATAATTGATACTTCCCTCTCTGAATTTTCTCCCACTCAGCCTTTCATTTGCGCACATATATCCTGCTGATTAAGTAGTATATCTTACAGGAGCAGAGAAAGTAGACTCCTTGCCCTGTACATTTGTGTGTGTGTGTGTGTGTGTGTGTGTGTGTGTGTGTGTGTGTGTGTGTGTGTGTGTGTGTGTGTGTGTGTGT
>JBBPDB010000108.1:34257912-34286620 GCA_037974465.1 Brachypetersius altus
GGTATGGTATCTCTTTTTCTCTCTCTCTCGCTCTCTCTCTCTCTCTCTCTCTCTCTCTCTCTCTCTCTTTCTCTCGCTCCCTCTCTCTCTCTCTCTCTCTCTCCCTCATTCTCTTCTTCCTCTCTCTTTTCATGGGGGTAACAGGACAGCCTAATGGTCCCTGAATAAAATAATATTCCCCCTGACAGGCCATTGGACAGCCCTAATTAATAAAAGTTATTAAAAACTGTTGTCAGGGGACAAAGCGAATTAGACAGGGGGGAATTATGAAGGTGCTCAGGTGGAGCTGAGGAACAGTGGAGAGAATAGAGAGGGGCTGGGGCTGGACCCAACTGCCTGTTACCGCACCTGCATTTGAAAAGTTGAACACGTAATTGTTCTTCTCCGTGTAGGGAACATTTAACAGAAAGGAGTAGCGTTTGTGTATTTTGCCTGCTAATGATATGAACATATGGTCGATTACTTCTGACCATGTCGCTGGCTCTTGTAGTTTTCGACGTAACCTGCATATAACCACAGTAGTAAAGACAAGCATGTTCTTCATTCATGTAATGTAACTTCTGCTCCCTCTTTAGACCTGTTACCATGAAATAGTTTAATGGGATGAAATAGTTTAATTTTAATGGGAACACTGAAGGCTCATATCGTTTCCCAGTGACCTGTAGTTATGCCTGTTCTGCGTTCTAAGCAGTTCCTTTGCCTTCTACCACTCAGTTGTTTGTAACTGCACCTGACTACAATAGTCTAAAATCATAAGATAACTTCATAAAAAACATATACCTCTGATATAGTAACTTCACTTGAAAAGTTTCAAAAGAATTCTTAACATTTGTTGAAGTAATTCATAGTGTTTCAGCCAAGATAACTTTTCGAATGAAGTAGAATATAAGTGAGCCAATAACAACAGAGATTATTATTGATCTCTTTGCAGCGATCTTAAAGGCACATCAAGAAAAACAGGATTTTAAGATGTAAGGGGAGGTTTGGAAAAGGTTTGTGTTCAATTTTAGCACATAAACCCACAAATGCACCTCACACCAAGAAGTGAAGAATATGTGGGCCCTGTGATGTATCTTCCTTTATTAACATAGAATTTCCAAATTTCTTTTGGCCCACTGATACAATGCTGACATGGTTTAAAGGATAAATGGTGTAATAAGGAAATAAGGACAATCAAAAATGAAGTTATGAGGCTTTGTTATGACAGTGATGAAATGGAGCTGTGACTCAGAGAGTAATGTGGTGGTGGTGGGAGAAATAGTGAGGTTGTTATTAGTAGAAGCTGTAATGTTTGAACAAGGGAGTGGGAAGGAGGAGAGAAGAGGATTAAGCAGAGAACGGGGAAATGGTGTGATTTGTCTAATTAAAATGGATCCGGCTAGACCGCCAATATTTTTGTTTACTGGCTAAATGTCTGCTGTGTTTTGGGAAGTTATCCCTCTGGTCTTTCGCTCTGTCTGAAGTCTGAAACTCAGCATCAATATTAAGCATGGAAAAAAAAGACGCATTCGTTTCTGTTTATGCCTTCTGCACTAAACCCAGCCTGCACAGATGTGTGTGAGGGGTGAGCTGGGGATGTTTGTGTGCGCGCACATATGTCTGTAGGCATCCATATGATCATATACTGCAGAGCTTTTGTAGCACCGAAGCTCGGCATGCTAAACATGTAGAGTAACCTCCGCGGATATACGTCAGTTTATGCTTATACAGTTGATCACAACTTTGTTTTTATTGGTGTTCAAAGAAAATAAAATCTCTTATTTATATGTTACTCCAAAAACTCTCTGAAGGAAGAACCCCAAGCTGTTATGGTTGTTTACTACTTTAAAGATGTTTCCACTCGTTCTGTGTACACACACACATACACCCCCCACCCTCCATCACACACACACACACTCACATACATACATACTCATGCATACTCTGGAGACTGGAGAGGCATGTGGCTTTTAAAGTGTACTGGCAAACTCTTACAACATGTAGAGACATAAAGAGCAAGTGAGGGAATGTGATGGAGAGAGAGAGTGATTGAGCATATCAGCTTTACTCTGGGAAAAGGATATGTAAATGATAAAGAGACAATAGAATGAACATGGGGAGGAAGAGAGAGAGAGAGAGAGAGAGAAAGACAAGAGAGGAGTGCATGAGAAAGAGAAAGAAAGAAAGAAAAGAAAGAAAGAGGAAGACAGGGGACAAAGGGAGGAAAAAAGGAAAAAGAAAGAAAGAAAGAGAAAAACAGCAAAGTGGAGAGAGAGAACAGAGTAATACCTAAGAAAGAAAAAAGGAAGGAAAGAAAGAAAGAAAATAAAGACATAGATGAGACAGAAGACAGAGAAGAGAGGGATGCGCGAGAAACAAAAAAGGCAATAGAAAAGAAAGGTGGAGAAAGGAGAGAAGAGAGGAATAAATGAGTGTAAAAAATAGAGAAGTGAGGAAGGTAAAGAAAGAGGGAACTAGAAAGAGAGAGAGAGATACACACAGAGGGACTGAAAAGAGGGGGTCAGTCAGGAGGAGGAGGCAGAGAGACTTGCAGTCAGACAGAGGGGTAGATTTATTGATATCTGAGGGACTGTGCTCCCATGTCCCTCTCTTCATTAACCGACCGAAGCAGGGAAGAACAATAAAGTTGCATGAAGTGCAGGGAGCGATTCTCACACAGGAATTATAATCCCTTCTTTATTCTGCTCACTCTGTCTCTCTGCTCTCCTTCCTCCATGTTCTCCTCTCTGTTCTTTTGCTCATCTTTGCGCCTCTGGGCTGCGTGAAGCCTGCTTTTCGTCTGTGAGGGAAATCATTCAAAAAACACTGCACACACTCATGTCACTTGAGAGAGTTTTATCATCAGAATAAACAATAGTGTACCAGTGCTGCTACTGCGTCTGCCATCACAGCTCACAGCAGCTGTGCCACTAAATCTAGCCCATGATACAACCAGTCTGTCATTGTATTGCCCCAGACACACCACAGAGGGCCTCACTCTTACACAAGATTACACACACACACACACACACACACACACACGGACGCACTCACACAAACAGACAGGGAGCGGGGGGCGTGATGCAAGGAGGGTATATCTGCTCAAAAACATTAATGTCAAGGGATCAAATGACACCCGTTTACCTTCAATAGACAAAATGAAAAAGTTCCCAGGACCCAGGTGAATTGTCAATCTAACAGTGAATAGAATTTAACATATTTGGGAATTAAACTGACTTTACTTTAAAGTGGCTTTAGTTACATGACTAATATGAGTGTCACCTGTCAACTCTCAGTTGTTAAATATGATATGCATTCTCACAACAGGACTGGACTAGATTTTTTTTTTCTTTAGAGGTAGAGCCCAGTCCTTCTGGCACACACACTTACACACACACATACACAAATACACACTCACGCCCACGCTGTCTTTGCCTCTTTGCCCACAGTGCTTGGGGGCATGGGGAGGGCCCTCGGCTTGGCAGCTGGATGAAGAGAGAGAGCCCAGCCTTGGAAATGATTTCCTAAGTACGGTTGGGAGGGGTTTTTCAATCCAATTTGCACCAGCAGAGTGCTTCTCAGTAATCAGTCCAGAGGCGTGGCGCACGGCCCGCGGCTATGGAAGCGCTCCGCTGAGAGAGGATCGATAATGGCTGGCCCCGACCGCACCTCACTCTCCCAACACACACACACACACACACACACACACACACACACACACACACACATATATATATATATATATACACACACACAGATGAACCCACCACCTCCAAAAGCAGCCTTACAGCTCTGGCAGTGATACAGGGCTGCCTGGATAATGTGTGTATGTGTGTGTGTGTGTGTGTGTGGAGTCATTAAATTATCACACAGGGACCCACTCTCATGCTATAAACATTCTGGAGTATGGGACCCCGTTCCTAGTTAAATTCAGATTAATTAATTGTATTATTTCTTTAATACTCACAGAATGCAGTTTGTTCCTCCTACCAATAACTAACAAATATGATACGGTCCATTGAAGTGCAGCTGTGTGTGTGTTTGTGTGTGTGTGTGTGTGTGTGTGTGTGTGTGTGTGTGTGTGTGTGTGTAAGACTATATATCAGTCAGAGGTGAATGTAAAGGCATTGATATGGTGAGGTTAATGCTGTACTGCATGAGGCAGGCTTTCTATCACCACTGGCTCTGTGACAGTCACTTACACGCCTGTCAAACTCACTCGCAAAACATCTCAAACTTAACGTGCCACGGTGTGCACACTCACTCTTCAGTGCTTAGGAGTTCACTCGGGTTTTCTACGGTGTTTGGCTAAAGGAAATTCACACTTTACTGTCGTCTGCTTGTCCAATGAGACACTGGTGCTTAAGTTAATTGCTGAGAGCCAATGGAAGTCAGAGAGAAACCAAAACAGCAGCTTTTACTAGATATCCCTTTTTTATGAAACGGGCATCTGTTGAAACACTAAACACACATCATTTATGTCTCTGTTACCCCAGATTTAACACTAGGACTGTGCAGCATATTATTTATACTAGTATAAAACAGTGCTTTAGTTTTAAGCATGTTGTTTCTTCCTTGTATTCTTCCTTGTATAGGCTTTGGCTTTAGGAATATGTCTGGGGAGCTGGCACAATTATTATATCAGTGTTAGTTCATAAAATGTTTAAATGTTACATTTGTACACTGGTACAAATGTAACATTTGATAACAATTTTACTGAAAAAAGCAAACATCACACAGGGATTAAGCCTAGCCCTGGGTTTTGTAGAGATTTTGCATTGAAAAGGAAAGGGTTGTACAAGACTAGGCTTAATCTCTGTCTGGGAAACTGACCCTATATGTCCAACACGTGTTAAAACACCTCCAGAGAAAGACCCACAGAGTGGGACATGAGCCCAAAAGTCATCATGCCCAATGTCCAGCATCCACCAGCTAGAAATAAGGCCTCCCAGCCAGGAGTTGTGGAGCAGTGGAACTGCCTTCTCTGAAATGGTTAAGCTCCACACCATGAGGATGACGTGAAGTGCTCCAGAACTCATTATCAAACATCAGTACCTAATGCTCTGGTGGCTGAATGCAATCAAATAGTCACAGCATTGTTCCAACCTCTAGTGTAAAGCCTTCTCAAAAGAGTAGGCTCCCTTTAAATACCTTTGCTCTCAGATAATGCGACATTAAATGTCGTGAATATTGTCCAGCTATTTAGCAAACAAAGAAGCAGTAGCAGCTCTTGCATATTAAGAGTTGAATGTATGTCTTGCTTGGTCTGCTCTACTCCACATCCCCATCTTAAGGGAAATAAACTCATTTACTGTGCATTCACTGGGCTGCTTGGCCCTGCTTCAGCCGAGCAGCAGGGGAGGGAGAGGGGAGGGACAGATAATACGATTTAGCTCATCGGAGAAATCATTTACCAGCGCAATTTGTTGACAAGGATCTGGGGATGGTTTTACTGTGGCATGACTTCAGTCACTGTGATGGAGATCCTCTCTGCTTTCCCTTCTTTCATCTCTCTCTCTCTCTCTCTCCACCCCCCCCCCCCCACCCTCCACCTCTCTTTCACATTTATAAACTGTCAGAGGCCTGTCCCGCAGAACTATGTGGAAAGGGCACTAAGTGAATTAAAACTGAAGCAATAGAGGGCTGTATTAAATATCAGTTGCTGATTTAAGTTTATCAGAAATAAAAAACCCTTAGGCAGGCGAGTTTTTTTTCCCCCAATCCCTCCTCTTGCTTCATGTTGTGTTTTATTTAGTTGAGGGAGCTCTGGGGCTGATAGCTTCTCAGTCTCGCCTTATTAAATGAAAGCTGAGATGTAGTGTACAGAGAGAATTTATTTTGGCTGCCATTTCAAACCACATCATGCTCTGGTATTTTTAAAGATTGTTCACTGATGTATGTGTTTGGTGTGTCAGTATTCTGGACAACAAATCATAAGGAAATACCAAGTTCCAAACTCTGTATTATGTGAAAGGCGATGTGAGAGGCATTCTAAGTCTGCCTGCGCCTCCTGATAGAGGCAATCTAATATCTTTAAGTATCACCACCTTATTTGTCTGGAACTAAGCAATAAGTAACACAAGTGACAGGCCTAGAAGGACTGATAAATAATATCTTGTCCACCTTACACTTGTGATGGTTGTGCCACATCATGTTTTCCATCACCAAAAATGTATCCGGTTGTAAGATATTTAATATTTTGGCAAAAAATAAATTATTTGAATTCGATCACTACAATGATTAGCAGTGGTTACATTGCATTAAATTAAATTGAACTGTGCTGTTGTAGTGATTTGAAACTATGCAGAAAGCATCAAGAATATACCACCGTGCTAACCTCTGTTTGCTTACAATACAAATACTGTTGCTGCATCCAATTACTGCCTTACTAATGTCTCTATACAAAACAATTAGCCCTAGAAATTAATAATGCACTCTTCGTTTAGATTTCTTGATGCAAACCGAGTTGTGCGCTGCAGTCGAAAATATGCCTGTGCTCTATAAAGCTTGACTAAAAATGTATTTATGCAAGGAGCGTTGAGGAAAGATTGGTGGCCCATTCTTATTATTCAGTGACACTGTACAACATGGGAGCTCTCCATGGTGCTGAACTCTTTTCAGTACCACATTTGGAAGCAGTGCCCCAGTTCTGAACACCACAGTGGCCTTTGTTGCACATTCAAATACTGGAGGCGAGATTACTTCAAGCAGGTCACAGCAGCCTTCCTCTCTCATCCCTCTCCTTCTCATCTTTCCAGTCCTCCACAAGCCCACATCACACAGCAGCCACCCTCTGTCCACCCATATGACGGACAGGTCCATTGCATTCCATTCCCCCCAGCCTGTACTCTGAGTGTGGCGGAGTTATGGGTTCAGGCCATCACACTGGCTCTCAGTGACCACATGCCGGACTAATGGGAAGTAATCAGGCATCAGCTTTCTCGGGTCACTCTCTTTTAACCTTTTGAAAAACAAATGGAAAAAGAGTAAATGGGAAATCGTAGGTCAGCTTAGGTAGAAATAGAACCTTACTACACACGCCATGGCTAGTGGAGGTGCTAGGGAATAATGAGTTCATTACAAGGTGAGGC
Source organism: Brachypetersius altus (assembly GCA_037974465.1). Classification (NCBI taxonomy): domain Eukaryota; kingdom Metazoa; phylum Chordata; class Actinopteri; order Characiformes; family Alestidae; genus Brachypetersius; species Brachypetersius altus. The sequence goes on from JBBPDB010000108.1 coordinate 34,264,983, forward strand.
CAAAAAAAAGGCAGGCGTGGAAAATGCCGGAGTGAAAGGTATGTAGCAGTGTACGGGGGCAGCGCACTGCCCACCTGATGCAAAGGAAGCAGCTCTCTTGCGCTTAGTTTGGCTTCGGAAAATGCTGCTTGTGCCTCCATTTACCTCTCTGAATATTTCATGGGATGGAGTCAACACACTGAGCAATAATAACGTAATGTTGAGCAGCAGACATTTTCTGCAGACGTTATGGGCTGTGTGAACCCCCCCTCTACCTCTTTACTCTCGGAGCCCTGGCAGGGCCACGCTCCCGCCCTTTCTGCCTGGCTTTATGCGCTGTTTTTCAGACCGCCTGGACAACCCTCTCCCCTACTGGCCTTTTGAGGCAGGGAAGTGCATCAATACTGCTCAATGTTTCAGTGAATTACAATACCTTCCTCAGGCTATGGGCTCTTTTTCTCTTTTTGACACCACCATGGAGAGAGTGAGACACAGCGTTGGAGGTGCAACATGAAAAGAGAAAGAGAAAAGGAAGGAGGGAACAAGACATAAGAAAAGAAAACAGTAGACAGATGGAGAGATGGACACCCAGACTGAGAGACAGAAAGAAAGAGAGGCATGCTCACACATCAGATCAATAGAACATCTGCAGTCTTGTTGAAATTCTACTTCAGCACCTCAGATTGGTCCCCACTGGGACACAGTAGTGACATGAGCACACCTTCATTGAATATAATGTAGACGCCCCAATTACACAGCAGCTTCAAATAGTGGTGTGAAAGGTGCAGAGCAGTGCTAGATGATCAAGATGAGAGATGTCAGCAAACATGGAAGAATTTATGATTCTATAAATAAAGTTGCCTACATTCCTAAAAATATAAAAGGGTCCTCTGGAGTGATGCCGTAGAAGAAGGACATTTTGCTCCCTAAATAACCTTTCAGTGGATGGTTCTTTTGAAGAACTGTATTTGTAAATGACGTGTGTGAAGAATGGAAGAGTTTAAGATCCTCGAGATAATGTAAAGGCTGTATACTAGATTTTCTTCCTAGAACTCCACATCCAATGAAAGAACTATTAATGAATCTTTAGTTTAAAATGTAGTCTTTGGTGCTCTTTCTGACCTCTGAGGGCTCATCTCTCTCTCTCTCTCACTCTCTGTCTGTCTCTGTCTCTCTCTCCTTCTCTCTCTCTCTCTCTCTCTCTCTCTCTCTCTCTCTCTTTCTCTCTCCTTCCACGCCTGTCCATCGTGCGGTCAGTCACGGACGAGTGCATTTTTCATTTGGATAATGGAGCATTGCCCCTAATTGAGAGGACAGACTCATTTGTTTGCCAACATGTCAATGGCCAGGCCTCTCATTGTTTCCACTACATTTACATTAATGCAATTCTCCCCACTCCTATTAAACTGCAGCCCTCTCTTGCCCATCGCTGCAGCCCACTGCTGCCGCCTAATGCTGCTTAGTCAGTGAAAAAAGGTTAATAACAATCAAGCAAAAGAGGAGGGGAAAAAGAGCCCTCTCTATTTCCGCTGGCTTTCTTTCCACCAGCTCTGTGTAATGGGTACTGGAAGGGGCAGAAAGTAGGAGATAAAATTCTGCAGAGTTTTCCCTTTACCACTTTTTTTTTTCATTGCCCATTATCTCGTAATGAGAATGGGGTCTCTCGCAGTCATTGTGCTGGATTTCAGCTCCATAATCTCTCCAGTGATGTAATGAGTAATGTGTGTGGCTATTTTGGGATATATTCTTTTACCATCTGCCCACTGTACCTGTTAATTGTTGTGCTACAGCAGGGAATAGTTTGTGACCCAGTGGTGATTCAAAAAGCCTGCTTGGCATTTTTAGCTCGTCAATGAGGTTAATTAATTAGGGGTGCCCCTGGCTTATTGAAGTGATGTATCAGTGCCGGGTTAGACGCCATGTTATTGCCTGTCTTTGCCATCAGCTGAGCGGAGGGCAAACTCGGGTCTCCACCTCTTTGTATTAGATTAATATCCTGATATGAGTCCCTCCAGACAAGCAGCTTTTCTATACATGCAAGCTGTGTTTGCACACCCACACACGACGCATGTACTGATGACCCTGCTGCACCTGTGCTGACAACAGCACTCTGCCCCAGAGACTAGCCCTCATCTGTCAACATACGCAGACAAACACACACAAGAGCATGCGCGCACACACATACACACACAAACGGACTGGTACTCTGCCACAGAAATTAGTCCTCATTTGTCAACATATCCGCTTACGTCTAGACTCTTAGCAAAAATGGTTCTGTAAAGGCAGCAAAACCCTTTGTAAAAGATTCTTTAAAAACATCTACAACAGGTTCTACATAATAATGATGATAATGATACTACTACTACTGCTGCTGCTGTTGTTGCTGCTACTACTACTACTACTACTACTACTACTAATATAATACTAATACTGCTGCTGCTACTACTAATAATGATAATAATAATAAGAAGAAGATTAAGAAGAGCATACTAAAAACATTAGATAATACAACAGTTGACCAACATTAAATCAAAATTAGAATCAGAAAATCTGATTCATCCTGGAGGAAACTGCTAAAATACAACTAGGATTATAATCAAAAATGTGCAATTAAAAGGTTAAAAGATAAAAACGTTGTAAAGGTACAGAATAGCCCAGTTGTCATTAGTTTGTTTTTATTGCATCCTGCATCCACCTTCCCAGGGGAAAGGGGCATCTTTATACATTTTCTAAAAATAGGAGAAGAAAACAAGTCATGGAGTCCAGACAGGGTATGTGGACTGCAACCGAATATGTTAAAATAAGCTTCCCTTACTAAAGATGTGAGGAAATATCTTTAAAGATACCACCTCAGGGACTTGAGGGGGACCACTTTATTGACAATTTAGTAGCTTTTTTTAATCAAAAAGTATCAAAAAGTAATTTCTTTATTTAAATGGCTTTATATATTGCCATTATTTTTATTACAGAATCCATAAATAACCCCTGTTTAAACATTATACGGTCTAGACAGTGGCCAAATAAAAAAATGGCACATCCTGAAAACAGAGCTGACAGACAAAGAGAGAGAAATGAGCTGCTTATGTATCATAATGATCTTAGATGAGAAAACGCTGTGTACTTCTGTGACTCAAAACAAAGAGGGAAAAAAAGTCTCATTTACAGCCACTTTAGCAGAGAGGAATGAAAGAGAAGAATAGGAAGATGTTCTCAATTACTTGCTGAAACACACAGAGGGAGAGCGAGTGAGTGTGTGTGAAAGCTAGGTAAAGGTGGAGATGTGAGAAAAATTTAGAAAAAGTAGATTATCCATTTTTTGTTTGTTTATTTATTTGTTTTATTTACCTACAGTATGTGTTCATGTGTTGTGTTTATTTGAAGTATTGTGAAAAAATAAAATTAAAAATTAAAAGCACAGAGTGTTAGAGAGATAGAGAGGAAGAAAAAAAGAATGACATTAAGAGAGATACGAGAAGATACAACTCTATGAAAGGGAAAGCAGCAGCTCGCCTTTGAAACCTGTAATTTAAATCAAAGGTTATAATCAAAAATTTATCAGGTAATTGATTGTCTGCATTTTTCTCACCAGGAGAGCAATTATGAAACCCTTTACTCCTGTCGTGCTCGATGTGTTGTGCAAAATAAAGGTTTTTGCCTCATAATGATCAAACCGTGTGCGAATATGAGTGTTGATATGGGCGGCCCTAGACAAAACCATTCCGTCTCCTTACAGCACCACAGCGGACATAAAAAAGCACAATTACTTCATATACCGCTTAGAGCTCGCTGTAATGTGTGCTGTATTATTCATGGATGGCCAGGTTGCAGGTGGTCTATAGGTTGTTTGTGGTTCATGAACTTTGTGAGAAGATCTCACACTGGGATACTTACACCACTGTCTGTTTTCTGTTTGTTTCATTTTCCTCATCAGTGCTGTGTGTTGACTGCCCGCAGCTATTCAGTGTGCGTCTGTGCTGCTCTTGCTGTCAGGTGCTTTTGGGATGTTCCTGCAGGGTACTCCATCATTATGATCCTGAAATTAGAGCCTGCTTTTCCTCTTATCATGTGATATTAGGTTGCAAACAGACAGAGTCATGATTGCTCCTGTCATCTCTGATTGCCCAGGATGTTACTGCCGTAGTGTGTCGAATGGGGACTGACATGAAAGCATGCAATACACATGACTAAAATAGTTAAATTGTTCTCTTTCTCTCTTTCTCTCCCTCTCTTTCGGTAGGGTAACCAGGAGGCCCCAGCTCCTCCAGAGGCCATGGCTCAGCCGTATGCTCCAGCCCAGTACCCCCCTCCCCCGCCCCAGAACGGGCTGCCAGGCGAGTATGCCCACCCAGGGCAGGAGTACACAGGACCCAGCCCAGTGCCGGAACACGCGGCCGCCCTCACCATCTACACGCCCACACAGACACACAGTGAGCCGCCCGGCACTGACAGCAGCACACCCTCCCTCACAGGGACCAGCAGCATACCAGTGAGTACACACCCATTTACAACAAGGGCTCATATGTATGTATGTATGTATGTAATTTTGGGATTGACATTATTCCAACAAATAGCTTATCCAATCTCTGCCCACAGATTCAGTCACATATTAATATAAAAACTTAATATTTAATATAAAAACTCAAGGTTAAATTAAGTAACCTACATTAAATAAAGTAAAAAAGTGTAATACTACCATTTTTGCCATATGTGGGGTTTTTGGGATTCAAAGCCATGACTTTCTGATTGCAGGGGCAACGCCCTAACCACTAGACTACTGGATTTAGCCAGTTTTCTGTAAAGACTGCTCTCCTCTCAGTATTTTGGGAGGACAATTCGGGGTTGATTGGGTCTTTTTGTTTTTCTGTGGAAAGGAAGAAACAGAAGGGTAGTTCTGCTATCTGTGGCCTGATAGATTAGTATACATTTTTAAATATTAGCGTGAATGATTATTTTTGGGCCATCACTTCAGGTTTCTCTCAGATTGAATTTGAAACCACTGTGTGCGTATGTGAGAATGAAAGAGAAAAAATTGTGAACGATTAAGTAAATGAATGAAGAAGAATAATGGACAGAAATCAGAGAAAAAAGTTAGATACACTGGGGGTGTGAAAAAGTGCTGACTTTTCTTGACTATGGAGCAAAGAGCGACTGAAGAGCCTTTGTGATTTTAAAGTGTGGTTATGTGTTGTCCGCCAAACATCACATCACATCATCTAACCAATCCGGATCCAGGGTGGCTTCTCTGTAGTCAGTCAGTCCAGCATGGAGGAAAAGTTAGTGTCAGATACTTTTGAACATCACTCTGCACAGATTATTGCAGTCTGAAAGAGGTCATTGTGTATTATTGTATATGTCAGTTACAAAGTGTTATTGCTTGAAGTGTTAGTGCTTCGCATTCTCTCAAAGTGTTTAGCTACTCGTCAGTCAAGCATGTTTCTTGGTAAGAAATGCATCCTGCTTCTTTTTAAGCATGAGACTCAGCAGTCCACACATTTCAAATGAGGTTTTTATAACTGTTCGTCTGATCTGTGATCTGTAGTGTCATGACTAAAGATCCGCTCCACCACTGGAGTCCACTACTGTGCAGTTGGTTTATTTTTGTGAAAAATTAATTTGCCCATTACTTAGAACAGTGCCTAAATATACAACAGGCATAGGATGAAATAGAAGACATTCAGGTCTGTGTGTGTGTGTGCGTCCTGACAATGAATTCCTCTGGGAGTGTGTATTCTGCCTATTTAGTTGATACTGGAAATGTTTTTTTTCTTCAGTTTTGGTTCCTATAAACCTTTGATTAACAAGTATACATGCACACATACATATTCATCATAATTGTTGAATCAGCACCATTTGTATGAATGTATTGAATGTGGTGTTACACATTTATATTTTACTCGAACTGAAGAGAAGCAACGTTAGATGCTTGCTGGGTTTTAGTTCCCTGAGGATCATTAGATTTAATAAAGGCCTGTTTTGGGGCGAGTTTTGATTCATCCTCTACAAGCCTCCACTGTGTCCAAGCCAAGACTTCTGAGGTCCCTCTGACAGGCTGAGTTCAGACAAGCTAACATGAAAGTATCAGAGAGAGGGGGAGCAAGGGAGAGTGAGAGACAGAGAGAGAGAGAGGGAGAGACATATGGATTGGAATGAAGAAAGAGCAAGTGAGTAAAAAAAAACTTTTTTTTCTTCAAATCAGGAGGGAGTGTGAGGGGACTTCTTGGGATTTTGGCTCCAAAAAAAATCAAGATTAAAGTTGTGATAAAAAAAAGGCATGCCTTTTTGAGTCTCTCTAATTCAGCTTGTTTGAGAAGTATGTAGAGATATGGAGCTTTGGGGGTTGGAGGTAGGCACAGTAATCCCCAACTTGGCTTAGAGGAGAGAGGAGAGGGATTATTTTAGGTTCAGGTGAAAGGTGTGTCTAATCTTTTGCTCTAGTCTAACTCGAGGGATGTCTGTTCAGGACAGAGAGAGATCCTTATCCAAGAAAAAGTGCCAAATTGAACTTCCAATATGGTAACTTTATATAAGAGGACAGCAATGATATATTTTTATGACCACATACAAAAACCCAGCCATTATCAGCCGTCCCAGATACCTCAGTACAGACCTCACTTCAACTACTTATGTGTTAATCTATGTTCAGTGTTCCAAAATATTTTTTTGACAATTGAAAAACAAAAATAAATGCAATAATAAACCAAACAGGTTCTACAGAGCAGGGAGAGTTTTTTTTTCTAGGTTAGGTTAAGGTTAATTATGTTTTTGTTTCTTTTAAATAATCTGTATGAGTGCCTTATTTTATCAAATAGTAAGTTTGGAAAGCGATTAGTTGCAGCAGTTGTGTTTGAATTGATAAGGACACACAAAGACCATGGTATTTTGCTGTTGGGTAATCAGTAAGTTTCTCAAAAAAGAGAAGTTAGCCCATAATGATTCATCACATGTTGTGGTAGCAGGGCTATTCTAAGAAGTGCATCACAGATTTTGCTAACATTTAAGTATACTAAGCTCAGTTAACTGCGCAGTGACATCCGTCAAAAAGGCTGGATGTTCTGTAACATGGCTAATTGTTCCCTACAGTCACTGAAGGTGAGCTCTCAAGAGCACACTGAATGTAATCCTTTTAGACATGCAGATTCAAAGACATTTCAGAGTTTGGAGGGAAGATGTACATGTAAACCAAAACCAAGTGAAAAACTAACATTATTTTCCAGTAATAGAGATTTCAAATGATCATTCCAGTTAGATTTATGTAAATGGTTACATTTTAGATTTTGTTAACTAGCAAACATTTTTGTCCTCTAAACTGGTTTGGAGCCCCGAAAACCCAAAATCAATCAGCAGTATAACATTCATATCCAAAGTAAAATGCTTTTTCTCTGTTTTGGAGAATTATGAAATGTATTTGCATATTTATTCTTTTATGAATTTTTTCAAGAAACCTGTTCCACATGGCCATCTTTGTGGGTCCCTTCATTTTTAGCCCACTTTACTCACTAGCAGCTCAACATAGCATCAGAACATTTCATACACAAACAATGTCCTATTCTTTTGTTATTTTATTTGACTGTAGTGAACAAAATATCTTAATCTTTGTCCATCCTACCTGTGGAATGCAAACAAGGGGGCTTGCAGATCCTGTGTGGCACTTGGGGTTTCTTTCATGTGCTAGTGTTGACGCTAATGGTCTTACCTTTTTTTTTCTTAGTAAACCACCATATCACATTACCATTACACTCTAATCAGCTGCAGTATCTATTAGAGCAGCCCTGAAGAACTGACACACAGGTGACAAAGAGGGTTTGACTGCCTCTTCCTCAGAGATAGACAGATGAGAGCAGTGTGCAGAGAAGAACAAAAAAAAAATAAAGCATCTCAGTCTAATCCCGTTAAGTGAAGCGCCGGTTTCACCCTAATCGGATGTAATCTACCTGCTTGGCAGCTTTCCAATCAGATAGTTTCAATTATGTGGTTGTAGTGGCGTTGGGGAGGGCGGAAGTGCTGAGCGGAGCACTTTGAAAGTGATTTGCAGATAACACTGAATGAGTGTGTTGGAGAAATAACTGAACAGGAAGCCCTCCACCCATCACCAACGCACTCTCACGCATACACCTACACACAGGCACCCTTACACACGCCTCCCATGGGGGGGGGGGGCCGGGGGGGTTGGTTTCCGTAAGGTGGCAGTGTATGATAATGTTCATGCAATTATTTCCTGGTGCTGCTTGGCTGCTTCCCACCTCATGGAAGCTGGAGAGAGAAGATGGTGCACACAGCGACAGTTAGTTCTGTAGCGCAGACCTAAACATGAGCTGTGCCTAGTGCCATGGAAGACAAGAAGAATTAGCCAAACACAACATAACATTCTGAGCCCTGTCCATGCCATTAAAGGATCTAAAAACAATATAAAGACCCCTTCTCAAATATGGAGTAAAATCATTTCTCAGACATTTAATGGTGTGTATAACCATTTCATTTAATAGCTTTTTGAGATCCAGCTTTAGAGACATTAAATGATTCAGATGTCTGGTTCCTGTCACCTCCACTGGGAACATTTCTGCCTACATTTCTCCAGAACAGTGGCCACTAGCCTTCCTCCTAGAGGAACTTTGCTTCTATGTTCTGTTGTGGTGGCCCCTCCCCTTTACTTAAAAAGACCACAATAACAAAAGTGGCTCTAACAGAAAAACTTTTTCCAATGCCTGCACATTGCACAATGCTTAGAAATAAACAATCATCTCCATGCTTTTACGTTGTGATTTCACTGCCAACATGTCAGAAACACCTCTACCGGGCTGAGATAAAAAGTGTGAAACTTCACTGGTCTCACAATTTGATTCGATTATGATTATCATGTCAACGTTTCGATTCCATATCGCGATGCATCACAATGTATTCCATCAATTTTCTACATTAATTCACATCAGGACCAGTTCTAGACAGGCATACATGAGGGGACAGATGTGAAGGGGGCACATGGTGGCGATGGAGGTGGGAAAAGGGTGGGCTGGTGGTGGGAGTGCTCTGGATAACTGTTTTTGTCATGTAATTAGATTGCACTTTGTCAGGCCTTTACCCTAAGACCTGAAGGCTAAGCTTCTGCTGGTGTACGTAAACCCCACTGACCACAATAAGGTGGCAATAACTCAGAGGGAAAACTACAAAAAATGGAATGAAATATTCCTCATCATATTATAACATCTAAAAACATGACTTTTACATTAATTGGATGGCCTATATCAAATATATTCAAACCCAACAATAACACTTCTCACTATTACCAATATTAACAAAACTAAAGTTAAGTTATTAAAAAACATTATTAAAAGTTATTAAAAATCGCTGTGCTTACATCAGCTGAAGGCTGGGCGGGGTTTTGTATCGGGGTCTGACAGACACAGGTCCTCCAGTCGGCTCTATGCAGACAGGCTCACAGCGGTGCTTGTGGGATCGAGAAAGAAACACTTCTCTACCAGACTGAAACTGTGAGAAGAACAATAGACTAGTCCCTCACTGACTGTACAAATATAGATGCCTTTTTAGTTGTTTTTGATTAAGCGTAACGCTGTTGCAGATCTTTTTTGCCCCACCCACTGAGAAACCTGATACTGATTAATTTGCATACTAACAGGGATTGGATGTTTAGCTAATGGGAGGGTGAGTGATCTCTGCCGAGTGCCGTGTGAGCCTACGAACAAACAGAGCATGGAGGAAAAGAGCAAACAAGAAGTGAAAACTATCATCTAATTTTTTGCCTTTTCCAGTGGATTTTTCAGCTACTGTAGTAAATCTTGTCCATATTCAGTTTATGGGTAATCTATTATTTTCTTTCTCAACATTTGCTTAAGGGGACGTTGCCCCATCTTGCCCCAGCGTAGAGCCGGACCTGCTTTACATGATGTTTTCAAGCAATGAGATGTAAGCTCCCGTTTTTATTCAACCAAAACAGAAAATGTAAACAATAATTGATTTGAGAGTGGACCTTCTGCAGTGACCACATCTTTGGTTGTGGGGGAAACCTGTTTTTGTGTGACATGCTTTACACATTTTTGGCTGGCCCACATATGGTGAGTAGCGTCAGTCAGTTGAGAGTTACTGCTAACCGGAGTAGTGCTGTACTCAGATCAGGCAACCGCAGTAACTACCAGGACCGCTTTTTAAATAGATTTTTAATGCTGCTGTCAGAAAATCAAGCAATGTCATTATGATATAATCCATTATTTTCTGCAACTGCATTGATGCAGAATCATCCATGTCTGCATCGCGATGCATCGATTATGTAATTCATTTCAAACCCCTAGCTAAGATACAATGAAAAATCAAGGCATACACTGAAGCCATCTCCTAGTTGCAGTATACCAATGGAAAAGTGCCTGTAGATGTTGCAGATTGTGGCTGGAACTAGGCCCCTCAGGAAGGTAGATCTTCAATACCAAGGTTAGTGATCACTGATCTAGGACAAGACATTTTACATCAAATCAATGATGATGAGGACGGTATATGATAGTCAACATATACATGATGAGTAAAATGTCAAACCTCTCAGCTGAACTTTCTTGCTGTAGCTAATTCGGACAGGTTGAAAACAAGACATTTTCCATGCCATGCTAACATTAGCTGTATTGTAAAGAAATAACGTAAATGATCTGTTAATAAAAATGTTAACAATGTAGTCTTCACATACACATATACAAAATAAATGTTAATAATGCACTTTACATTGCTCTATTTTGGCAAAAACTGAATTTGTGCCATATTTTAGGTTGAGTGGAAGTTTTGCTCAGTTCCAATATTTGCCTCAATAATGCATTTGTGGACAGAGCATGCATAGATCAGTTACATGACAGTCTCATCCTTGAACACCCCACCTGCAGACATGTATATGTAGTGTCTGATATTTACTGTGCCCCTGGAGTTTAACAAAGTTTGTAAAGTACAAATCATTTATTCCTAAATAAAATTTCTGTGCATAGCCAGAACTTATTTTTCCTTGTGTGTGCTTTTCTTGTAGCACTGTTTTGAACTTGCATCTAAACATCATGTGAAAAGTTCAATTGTGATTGTTTGCTTTACATGTGAGTCAGATTGCTTTCCTGTCAAAGTAGGTAGTTCTAGACCAAGCAATGAAGGCTGATAGCCAGAAGTCTGCCTTATGAGATTGGTAGCTACTGTGAAATGTAAATGTAAATATGTGTGTCAGCAGCTGAAGGATGAGGTGAAATAAAGTGTTTAAAAGGTTTAAGATGAAAGCAGAAATCAACTGGCTTAGTTTCTTTTCCTGTGTGTGTATGTCAGCACACAAAGGAAGAGTGTTTATTGGGGTCAGTCCTGTAAGTGACAGCGTTAATAAGGCTGGGTTTGCTCAGGTTTACAGCGTGTTTGAGCTTGTGTCAATATCTAAGGTCGTGTAAATGACCAACCAGTCAATAGCATTGTCAGTCCTCCAGTGGGACGCATATATTTAAAGCATCACAGGTGCTGCGCTGGACAGGGGGAATGTAGGCCAATAAAGCGGACTCTTCCTGTCATTCAGTAAATCATTTGGTGCACTTATAATCTCTGGCAGCGGCACGTGTGTAAAATTTTGTTAGACTGCGTCCCGTGCTTCAATCGGGGTAATGGGGAATCATAAACCTTTAGTGAAGTAATGCACCTACTTAGCGCTGATTTGGGGAGCTTTTTTTAGCAGGCCGTAAAGTTGCTCATAGAGCTATATCATGGCCATATTTTGGCATGCGTCTAGGCTGGGATCTGCCTTGAAGGCTCAGTACAGAAAAAAAAGAAATATGTTTGTCTATTTGGTAGCATTTTATATCTTACTCTTGGCGAATATAATGGATTCTCTGTGAAAGTGGGCTCTACAGGTCACAGTCTGTTGGGTGTGTGTTTACCTTCTGCCAGGTGAATCCTCCAAATCCGCAAACATTGTACTAAAGAGCTTTAGAAAGTGCTAGAGACATCAAACCTTTTGCATCAGCATGTTGTGGTCTCCTTTGGTGGAAGACCTGGCAACCCATCCATCTCCTCCCTGAAAAAGGAGCACTTTTAATTACTTTCCTGCTCGTCTGTGGAACTGGGGAATGCAGCTCTCAGGTTCTGGGTCTCTGAAAGAGACAGATGCAGCACATGCTAGCTGCAATATAATTAACATGCAATTAACACAAATTAAAAGGCAAATTGCGCAGGCAAACCCCCTGTAGATGACTGCTTAGCGGTGGCGATGAGATAATTAGATCCAAACCTGGTGTGTGTGTTCAGGAGTGCTTACCTCTCCACTCTCACTCCTGACTTAATGTCACCTCCTCCAGAGAAGAGCGCTCCTCCACTCCTGCCTCAAGAGCAAAGGGAGCGCCCTGAATGAGCAAAAGAAGATTATATCACTCACCCGTATCAGAGTGAGTGTGTGTGTGGGGGGGGGGCTGTGTGGGTGGGTGCGTGGGAGTTTATTTGTGCATGCAAGCATGTCTGTGTTTATCCTCCATCTGTGTGTTGACAGTGTGGTTCCTTGCCAGAGCAAGGAAACCCACGACCCATTCTTTGAGAAATGTGTTTGAGTCTTTATTTGTAAAAGTTTCAAAAGAAAGCTCTCTATACCTCAAAGAAACAAAAGAAAAGAAAAGAAATGAATGAAGCCTGGGGTCCACCATATGCTGCCACAGATGAGGAGCTCATCTCCTGGACAAAAGTAAAGTAGAGAGAGAGAAAATGGTGGGGAAAAAAACACTAACATTAGTTACTTTAGTCAGACTGTGCAGAAAGTGGCATTTTTACGATGTTACGATGCAGCCAAGAGAGTAGTGATAGGTGGTCTGGTTATGCAGCTCAATCCCAGAGCCATGCAGCGACTGCTGGCCAAAAATGGGAAATTACCATGGGGTGTTTCAGCACCTTGGACAGCGGAGGGCTGCCATGAAGTTCTCTTTCTCCACTTTATGCTGTTGGTTAATCCCATATAGACTGTAGTTATAAACTACACTAACCCGTAATAAACTACACTAACCCAAACACAAATGTGCTAACAAAACTTTGTATCATCAAAATGGCAGCCTGTCAAAAAAGTTGATGTTCTTAAATAGTATTAATACTGTTGGTCGCTGTGGTGCAGAGGAGCAAACTTAACTTACACTGAAACCTAGACTTAACCTGTTAACACAATTACAGACACGCTGATGAAAGGCGCACATGCCTTTAGAAACGGCTTTATCCTCTTAAAAAACACACACACACACACACAAACACACATATACACACACTATCTCTCTTTCTCTCTCTCTCTCTCTCTCATACACACACACACACACACACACATACTTTCTTTCTCTCTCACACACACACATACTCTCACACATACACACACATACTACATACTTTTTCTTTCTCTTACTCTCTCTCTCTCTCTCTCTCTCTCTCTCTCTCTCACACACACACACACACACACACACACACACACACACACACACACACACACATAAAAGACAAAAAACATAACAGAATGAAAACAATGGATAAAAGCAATGGATTGAATAGTTGTGAAGATTGGAGCAGAATGAATCTTGTGTTTAAGCTGGGTAATGTTAAAGTCCCCATATTTAGCCTGGTGCTGTTGTTGCTTTAAAACCCCACAGAGAGATTAACAGAAAGATTTTTCATCCGCAGTGTAAATCTCAGGTCTGAACATTGTTGGGTTTTTTTTCAGATTGTTTGTGCGGTTTGCTGTTTTTCTGTTTGCAGTTATATAGCTAACTGTAACTAATATTAGGTAGGAGAGTGAAAATATTGTAGATTGTATTCCTAGCTGTTTTGGACCATTTCTGTTTCTAATGGACCGTTTCCATCCAAACTGAATGTTCACACAATGTAAAGGGCAGCTGACATTATCAAAGTGTTTAAAAAAAAAAAGAAATAAATAGGGTTTGATATGACAGCAGTGAATCGTGTCCATACATGCCAGAATCTTCTGTCCTGAAGCGTTGCCCTACAGGCCTTGGACTGATGCACCTCCTGAAACTTAATATGACTCATTTGATACATGTTTCCATAAAGTGGGCAAATCAAAGCCTCTGTCTGTCTCTTTCTCCCTCTCCATACCCCATTGCTCCGGTGGGCTGTGAGAGGCAGGCCAGGCCACGCTCGACTGCTCTGTAATGGGGGAGACTGTGCTGTTGCACCACTCACCTGTTAGACATGATGGATAGTGTGGCTCCCACCGGAGCGGCTGCAGATAGAGCATGTGAATGACCGATGGCACCTCTATGATAAATGGCGAAGGGGGCCTGAGTGAGGGTGCAGTCCGGGGATCGGGGGCACCAAGGGGTAATTGCGCCTCTTTTTGGCCCATCCATCTGCCCAAGCCCTGCCTTTGCTTGCACCAGACTGGAGCACAGGCCTGAGCAGCTCAGGACCCCACAGGCCCCAAGCACAGGGGGCAGGGGAGCAGGCCGGACATCCAGAGCTGCTCCACATGCTTTATCTTAACCGTGCCGGCCTGTCCGCACAGCTCTGATGATGGATAACGCCACACTGGTGGTAAACACCGGCTGTGTTCACAGAGAGCCAGCAGGGCCCTCAGGGAGCGTTGGGGTTACAGCAGAGGGGACGTGTTTGTTTGGCTTCAGAAGATGTAGTGGAGCCCACTGACCCACTCAGATTAATTGTGGAGAGTTTCCGTTTGTGTTTCATTATTCACGATTCCAGTCATCTTGAGTTCAACAAAGTTTTATTGCAGTTGCACTGCAGAATTGAGTGTGGTACAGTCTGACAGCTTCTGTGCAGTGCGGTTTGGTTAAGCCAGAAACTGCCTGATTGAATCCTTCTTCGTTCTTGTATTCATCCCTCAGCCACTGTCCTAGAGGTGTACGCTTGGATCACGCAATCACCTGAAGTTTACATTATATAACAAGAGTTCCTGAAAACAGTCCTTCTCCAGAAAACATCTTAATCCTTAAATGAACTGGAACCTCACCAATCAAAAAGGGAATTCCACTTATAAGTAATATATAAAGTTGTCTAAGAGGGACTCTGTGTTCTAAAGTAATTTGTATGTTCAATGTAAGGTCAATGTTGTTAATAGCAGATGTTCATGGTGTAAAATTTCTATCAAAGCTCCCTCCCAGAATGATATTACATGAAATGATTATGAACCCAATACCTGTGCCAGAAACAATGTTTTATGATACTTCATGATAAAGTTTTGACATGAGACATATTTTTCAAAATTAATTTATAGTTTATTAATTTATTATCTATTTATAAAATAGATCATTTTTTAGCATTATCGGCATTACTTATAAAAATCTAAGGCAGTCATCTTGGTGGATAGTAAATAAAATGGTAAAGATCTCTGTACATGTGTTTGTGACATCCCCAGACATCCCCTGCTGCCAAGGGCTTTTATGTGGACTGGGGGTGTGGTCTCATCTCTGGCAGATGGAAGCTGCCAGGGATTAGACCAATGGTTATCAGGCTTGTGTTAATGTTTATGTATAAAAGCCTGCTTGTGTTTCCCTGAGATTTTTTTTGCACAACTACCATGAAGGTTTGTCTTCGTTCTGGTGTCCCTTAGTTTGTGTTTATCGGCCATCATGCCTGTTTATTTTGTACTTTGTGTTTAAATAAAATGAAAACATCATGAAGGACTTCTGCGTCTGTGCCTCCTGCCTAAACGGGTACATCCCCAATGTGAGTGTTGTTTTGCTCCAAACCACTTTTAATTACTTCAGTGGAAAATTCAGTGGAATTCCCCCCTTTAAATTGAATAAAAATTTGCACAATGCAGTGGTAGTGTAAAACTCTTAAACTCTTAAACATTAACAAAAGATCAAATAAATGAAGTGTCTCATAAACTGACCTGCTCTGCAGAGTGTGCACCAGTGCTTTCTTCACAGAAAGAATAATGTTTTCATACTGAAAACATCACCAGCCCTCTCCAAAAGCTTGCATACATGTTATTGTGTCTGCATGCAAAGATTATAAACGTGTAAGAAGGTGGTGAAAAGTTTTGCAGCCATGTTCTGAGGCTAATGTGGCTAAAAGGTAATGAAAGCTTATAGCCACCAGTTAGCGTTGTGGAATCCCACGCTTGCCTCAAACTACACCAAGTTGATAAATAATCTCGACAGACTTGTTTATGTGGTTTCTGATGTGGTGTGACATGCTATTATCAGTGAAAATGTGCAAATCAAACTATAGCAGCAGCATGTCATGAATCCTGAATTGTGTTTGTATATTTGTCTTCTTTAATGATCAGACTTCTTAAGTGAATTTGCGTGCGTGCGTGCATGTGTGTGTGCATGCTAGTTCGTGTGTGTGTGTGTGTGTGCGCGCAGTGGTGCAGCAGCCACTGTCTGGCCATGCAGGAGTGGGGCTGTGCCGCTCTCCAGTGGGTGTCTGATGTGTTTAACCTGCAGAACCCCAATCAGCCACACTGGAGTCTCTGAGCTGGAGTCCAGCCCAGGCCTGTGCCAGAGAGAGACATAGGTAGAGAGAGGGAGATAGAGAAAACAGACTGAAGGTCAGAGAAGACCGGAGTGTTCTGACCGTGGAGACCTGTGCTCAGATCTGTGAATGGAGGTGAATAACCTGGAAGGAGATTTCTCAAAGTGTTTCCTCCTTTCAAGGCAGAGTTCATTTACTCTCCCAAAGGAGGCCAAAATTCCTTTAGTGCTGCAGTTTGGGTCCAGCAGTGCTTAAATCAACCACAGCTACAATCAGCTGCAGTCTCTGTGAGTGATTGCTATAGCACCATTATCTACCAGGTAACTTCACAGCAGGGTAAAATCATACAGTTTAGGTTTCCGCTTTATAACTCCACTTGCCAAGATGCTCTTCTGACAGCATATCTTAGTGTATTTTTTGGGCATTGTTTCTAAACTGGGTACCACGTTGCAACAAGACTATAGCTTGTTTATAACTGCTTATTAAGGATGTATAAACTATCCACAACCTAATGAACAACCTGTTTATAAAGCATTTATAAACTCTTTATGAAGGTAGTCTTATTGTAAAGTGGTAAATATGCCCTGAAACAATACACAGTAAAATCTCAGCAAGTTGAATTAACTTATTTCTAAACTTTAGAACACCTTATCTATTGAAAGTCTCTTATTCTATTGGCATAATCATGTTGCTTATTATTATAATAAGCAGCATGATATGTATTATGACAATAGAATATATTCCAATATAATAAAACAATTTCATCAGATAGGATTACTTAAAGTTATTAAATTTTCTGCCAAATCTAGTGATTCTATAACATTTAAACAATCTTATAATGATACATTTTAGATATGTTGAGTAGATATATGTTTTCACTTGTCAAGATGCTATTTGTGAGCATAGAAGATACCTTCTAAAATGTGCAGATGTTATGGCATTTTTGTCTGAATATTTAAAAAACTGAAACTTTGAAAGCGTATAAATACAAATTTCTGTGAACTGATCCCTTGATAACTAGAAAACTTGAAATCACTTTAATTTGCATGCACACACACACACACACACACACACACACACACACACACACACACACATCCTTATTCCTATATGCCTATAATGCAATATGTTCCCATTTAAAAGTTTTCAAATAATTAGTGGGGAGCTGTTAAAAGGACATTTCAGATATGTTCAGAATGATGAACTGGGCTGTAGATGATTGAGAAAACCATATAACATCCAGAATAATGACCGGAAAAAATTATCCAGAATGCCTATTATTTCCAAAGCAGCAATTAAATCTCAAAGCAGACCCTTTGATGAGAGATTAACATGAATATGTTATGTATTATTTCAGTCAAGCTTCTTGTTGTTCGGTACAGATATTACACCCTGAACAAAACATCTAAAAATGTCTTTTTGCTGTAAGGTTTATTTAAATCTACATTACATAAGTTATTATTGAATAAAATAGCAAATACTATTAATATGACACTTTTTTTTTAACTTGCTGAAAGAATTTCTTTTTAATAATAAATTCTTTCAGCAAGTTAAACTTTAAAATCTCATTTCAGCCCTTATTGTACTGTGTCATTTTTCACCCTTCCTCTTGGTAATGAGTGGAAGAAATGAATGCCTTGCAGCTCAAAATCTTTTACATTTCAGTTAGCATTATGTTCATAGCTGTGTCTACTTAATTGCATTTACTTCTCTTTGTTCCATTTTTTTCAGTCCAAATGATAAAGAAAAAATGGAGTGATGGATATCTCATTACATCCTCATCGCTTATCTCCTGATTCATTCCCATAGCGTGCGCCCGTGTCTGTCTTGTCTGTCTTTGTGATTCATATCTGTTTTTTGCTTTGAGCCCAATGAGTGCTGTAGTGTGTGTGTGTTTGTGTTTGTGTGTGTGTGTGTGTGTGTGTGTGGGTGCGCGTGTGTGTGTGCGTGCGCGTGTGTGTTTATTTGTGTGTGGATGGGTTTAGCTAGTCTTAATTTAGAAAAGAAGAAAAATAAGATCACTATTTTACCAAAACCTTGAAATCCCAACTTTAACTAAACAAATCCCACACACACACACACACACACACACACAAACACAAACACACTCTAATAAAAACTGTGTAATTCATTACCTTAAGTTGCTTACAGTGTTTCTAAAACAGCTGACAGCATCAAATGTGATAAAATACACATTTTCAGAAAATATGCTGAATTTTCAATAATAATTAATAATTGGTCATTTAAGTTCACATTTTATTTTTGACAAATAACCATAAATCACTGAGGGGGAACAAAATGTTTATATGCCTGTAATAGCCTACTGAAGTCATTTCACTGTTTAACTTTTTTTTTTTTTTTGTCATAATGATAATAAAGCAGCATGAAAATAACTTTTAGCTCTGCTACAAGCGCAGAATCGTATATCCCCTTTTGCCCCACACTGGGGCTCAGTCTCAAGTGGCTCCCTACATACTCCCTACATCCAGACAGAATTTCATAACATACATGCACTAGACAGAGAGCCATTTGATATATACCCTTGGTTTACTGTGGTTTAAGGCAGATCTGACTAAAACACTGACATCTGAAGCTTGTAGGACTTTCTTACATCTTTCTTTACTTTAAAGTTTTATAGTGAATCGTAGTATGTTTATCAGTCTACAATTCAAGGGCAATTTTGTTTGTTTCCATATATTAAGTAAAGTGATTCAAAGCTTACCATGCAAAAAATAATTGTAAAAAAGTAAAGTAAAATAAAAACAAAAATGAGGAAAGATGTGCAAGAATCAAGCAAAATTATCTGAGAAAAAAGTACTTGTTAAGCTTTCTTAAACTAGATTATTTTACATAGAACTAGATTATCTTTCATTGTCAAGTCAATAGTTCTTAAAATAGAAAAGTAATTTTTCTGGCTTGATATTATTTTTTTTTTTTTTTTTTGCCTCTTAGCCATATTTTATCACTGATCAGCCTTCAGTTAAAAAGTTGTTCATTCACTCAGTAATCCTTACAAGGAGCATAAAACTTCAAGATTTTGCCAGCAGCATGTTTTATAATAAATTGGCGCATTAATACAGAATTACTAAACTTGTGAGATTGTCCAAGGTGTGGGCATATTGAGTAATATAAAGCCAGTTTTGAATGTGGCTCAGATTTTAGAACTGGAACTTTCCCTTTTATAACAGGAAAGGTCCAGAATACTGAGCAGAGCTGTAGATCATTTCAAAGCCTGTGGTGATTGAGATTTAGAGTGATGCTATAATAAAATTAATATTTCAAATGCCTTGTATTTGCAAATGTACTTTCATTTACATTCATTTAAAGAGATTTTATGCCATGCAATTTGGGCCTATTTCTATTGGTCCATTCATCATGAAATGTTCACGCTGTGTAAAAGTCACGGTGAGAATGTAGTTAGGTTTTGATGTGGCACCGACAATATATATCTAGGTTCTGAGCCATAAAAGTATATTTGCCTCCTTACACTTCAGTTCACAATGACCTACAAGTTTCTTTTTTTCTCAATCCAAGATGAATCCATGCTTATACCACTTGTTAGAACCAAAGTATTGACAGTAAAGGTCCTCTCTGTGGACTCGACATCCCACTGTGGCTTGTAGCTGATACAGGTTTATTCAGTACATTCATCCTTTCCTGATGGGAATGTCTTTTGTTTCTGAAACTTCTACATTCTACCATACTTTTCTCTCTCTTTCTTTCTCTCTTTCTTTCTTTTCTCCCTCTCTTCCCTTCTGTCTCTCTTTACTTCACTTTCTCTTTCCTTTTCTTTCTATATCTTTTCTTTCTTTCTTTCTGTCCGTCTGTCTCTCAGATCATTCTATTTTTTATAGTCTATTTTTATCCCGTCCTCGCCTTCTCCATCTAGATATTTTCTTTGTTTCCTTTCCATTCTTTCTTTCTTGCTTTCCTACTTTCCTCTCTCGCTCTCTCTCTTTCTCTCTCCCTCTCCCGAGTACACTCCTGTATACAGCGGCCTGTGGCCAGGCCCCAATGTAGCTGCCTTCAGCACTTCTCTCCCATTGATCCTGCTAAGCCTGGGGAAGTTTAGCTGACATCATCTTTTCATCTGCTCTCCCCATGTTATTCTAATTCATTATGCACATGAAGGGCTGCTGCACGTCTCCTCTTGCTCACCATGCTTTTTCCTCCACTGAACATGTCTGCACACAACAGGCCAAAAACAAGATAAGTCGGAAATTAATGACCACTCAGAGCATCACAGCTTTCACTCCTACACACACACACACACACAAACACACGGCTCCTTTCATCTGTCGGCTTCAGGATCGCTGTTACTATAACTTGCTTACCCATTTGCTCAGGGACTGATAAGATTTTCACCTTTGTTTATGCTTACACGTTGTCATTTGTTCATAGGAATAAACATCTGCATCATATTATTACTATTCTAATGAAACAACTCAGTGAGTGTGCTTATTCACAAACTGTCTTGATGTAAAGCATCTTGCATCTTATATATAGTAAAGGCACAGAAAGCTCTAATTCCACATGCTGACAGTTTTTACAGTTGAATACTCTGGGGCTGATTTCAGTGGGTTAAAGGGGACATTGAAAAATCTGGACATGTATATGGCTAATATGAAATCAAAAGACTGTTCATGTTTCTTTCACGTGGGCATTATCCCGTCCTCACCCACTGGGTGATGTAGTCGCTATTGCCCGAGGCTTGCTCAGGGTCTTCGGGCCGTGCATTATCATGTAGCAAATGACTCTGTGAAAGTGCAGCACAAACACAATCCAGCAGAATGATGTCACGTCAGATCACGGAAAAGTCCTAGACAACACATTTACAGGCATACGTTCTGCGATACATACTGTGACATTTACTCAATATCTAGCCTGACATTTGGTCAGTATCATGTATCCACTTTGTGTATGAATGAAATGGAGACAGAGATTTGGTCACTGTGGGGAGCAGAAAGTGAGTGAGCGAGAGAGAGCTAGAGAGAGAGCTAGAGAGAGAGAGAGGGACGTTGTTGGGCAGGTGAGAGATGAGGTGAATATGTGTCACAGACACCAGTCCATCCTGGAGCACAGTGGTGTCACTGCTATTTTCTCTCTGTGATGGACAGATGAGTACACCAAGTTTGAGCCTGAGCGCTCCCACTCCATTCTCTCTCTCTCTCTCTCTCTCTTTCTCTCTCTCTCTCTCTCTCTCTCTCTCTCTCTCTCTCTCTCTT
>JBBPDB010000108.1:34286720-34308473 GCA_037974465.1 Brachypetersius altus
AATAAAGTTTTCTGATTCTGATTATTTATTTACCTTTACATTTTCTTTAAGGGTAATGCATTAAACTGAGTTTAACATGAAATTGAAGTGTTCTGGGAGCAGATTTGGGGGCATATTTAGGGTTTACACTATAAAAATAGACATTTTTAGGCTTTTATTTTTACCAAAACACTTAACGTTACCCCCACAAAAAGCAAGGGATTACTGTAATTAGGTGGATTTTTTATAAATCCATACAGTGACTGGAGGCACGAAGGAGTAAATGGAACCAAACCTGCGTCCCTCTAAACAGATTTTTTCAACTTTTTCTGTTTTTTTTGTATTTATTGTAGTTCTGTATTCTAAAGGCAGCTATTCTTTTGACATCATGGAGCCTGAAACTCACCAGACGAAAACAAGGTTAAGGTGTTGTTACAGTATAGTTTTGATGGGTTTGTGTACTTTTATGTACTTTGGTTAATGCATTGAGTCTATAAGTCTTATGGAGAAAGCAAGACTGTTAATAATGTTTACCGTGTTCATTTTCTGTCTTACATTTTCTTTAAATGAACTAAATAGTCATAAGAACTTGGTCTAATTGTTTGAAATGTTGAGTATTATCCCACATATCCAGTATTACATTCAATCAAACTTGCCCTGGCATCAGCGAAATAGTTCCATTTGAGAAATTAGAAAAAGTCACCTTCTCCATAATCTCCGGCGTCACGCTGCATCTCTTCCCTGCAGCCACAACATCTGCCAGGCTAGCTTGGTCACAGAGATGAAGAACGTGGGCTCCCCTGTTTTGCTAAATGCCCCTGACTGCCAGGCTGAGCACTTGCTCCTCATGTCCTCCACCATCTGGAGCTTCCCCAACAACCTGGCCAGGTCCTCCAGTGCCTTTCCCAGCGCAACAAAGCTGCCCTCAAGCTGAAAGGGCCTGGAGGAAATTCCACAATTCCACCTTGAGAAAACAGCCACTTGCAGCCTGTGTGGCCCAGGAAATGAGGTTCATCTGTAGGACCTCCGAGCTCAACTTCTCACGAAAGCACCACTTTTTGTTTCCTGAAGAACCAAGGTTGAGTGTGAAGAACCTTTTAAAATTCCTAAATGTTCTTGACACTCATACTTTGTTCTACGGCATCAGGCAAAGAACCTGGAGTGTTTGTGGAGGTGAGGAGTTCTAAGCCTCCCAGATGGGCTCCTCATTACTAACTAGCATGCAGTGTGTTAGGAGTGTGTGAGGAAGAGTCACCGTGAGCTCAGCGTGAAGAGGACTCTTATCCAGGAGTCTTGCCGAAAAACGTTGAAGCTGCCAAAACTAACTTCTGATGCATCTGAGACGTTTCTGAGCTCTCTCACTGTCCATTAAAATATCTCAATTTTCTTTGTTTTTTCTTTTTTCTTTTTTTTTAAATTAATATTATTATTATAGCTTGAATGGCATCTCCTACAGTTCTTCCAGTGTATTGCACATATATTCAGGTTTTTCATCAGTTGATCAGGGTCCAAGTATTAATTCTTTAAAGATTTGATTTTTGTGGTCGAGTTGCCTCCATAATCTCTGGGGAGAGAGAGCAGAGTGTGTAGCAGAGAGATAGAGCTACTGGAATGGGACAAAATCTATCAGACTTCCGGACAATTAAACTCAGGTCAGTTTAATTTGGTGAAATAGTTTGGAAAAGAAAACGGTCAAATTATCATTAAGGCCAAACCCAGTACAGCAGTACCTTGACTTACGAGTGTCCCCAACTTACGGGTTTTTCGAGATACGAGCATCTTTCTGCTGATTTGAGTTTTGAGTTGAGAGCCAAAATTCGGGTTACGAGTTTTTGTGCTTGCAGTAATTTTGGAAAAGTTTGTTTATACAAAGACAGTGAGTGTGAAGGTTAAAAAGCCAGTTGGGGTTCGAGAATTTGAAAAAGAGGACCAGCAAATGCTGTACATTATACTTAATAAAACCAGTTTATTGCAGTACATTCTATTATATAGTGTTTTTAAACAATATTCATCATTTGTAAGCACATTTATAAGAGTTTTCTAGAGGTCCAGAACGGATTAATGGCATTTCAGTTCATTTCAATAGAGAAAACTAATTTGACACATGAGTAATTTGAGTTACGAGCTCCGACACAGAATGATTTAAACTCGTAAGTCAAGGTACCACTGTATACTGGACTGGCAGGTGGACCCTGCGAAGGCCGATGCTGGTCTGAGCACATACCAAGGTGCTCCATGAACAGACTGATGCTCTGGTCCAGTTCAGGTCCTTGGAGAGTCATTTGTCAATTTCAGAGGACGGAGTGAAACCATGTGGTCTTTCTAAATGGATCTAACAACTTGGCCCAGTTCACATGGTTGTTCCAAAAGGAGCTTCCAAGTGGCCCTGGAGCTCCAGGGCGTATTGAAGGACATGCTAAGCTTCTCGTCTTGCCTCTTCTTGCCCACTGTGGACAGCTGGAGAGGGCAGATAGAGAAGCGCAGCAGGTGGAGCTTCAGGCTAGGCCAGATAGAGCCAAGCCTCAGGAGGATTTCACAGGTTGACAATTTCTGCTACCAACCAGCATGATATTGCAAATTTAAAAAATGATATTTCAAGTGCATTCACACTCCAGATCTCAAACTATGTTCCTTCTGGTCTTCTCTGCTGGATATTCATGAACCCTGTAAGAACCCTCATAAAGAAGAGAACAATTAAACAATGATTTTTGTAATCATCAGAAACTACAACACACTTTTTCATGCTGATTTCAGATCGGCTTTCAGTTTTTTTCAGTCACATCAACTTTTTGAATTATAAGTAATTTTAGATTTAGATTTGACAGGCCACACCCAAATGAATAATTCCATGAAGTTGCAGAGAGCATGAAAGCGTTAGATTTTTGAAAACATTTGGTCAGTTCTTTTTGGCCCACACCAACCAACCCTTCTCTTTATGGACAAAAACAATTATTGCTTTTATGCAGCTCCTTCATAACAGAGCAACATACGGCAGGGGTCATCAATTCATGTACCTCACTTAACCACAACCGCTATATAACAACATCCCCATAAACCCACCCAACCCAAGAGAAGTGATAAGAACAAGAGCTATGAATAGTCAAACTTTATACTGCCACCATGGAATAACATATTAATAACTTTTGAATAATATATTAATAATCATGTAACTACAATGTAACGACTAGTGATATATTCACTGTGACAGATGGAATACAGTAGTGAAATTATTTATGTAACCACACATACTTGTCAACACATCAAGTCAAATCAAGTCAAGTAGGTTTACAGTAATCCCCCAGTTTTACGTGGATCAGGAGTCACGGATTCAGTCACACACAGGTCATTTTTGAGAAACTCAAAAATCCCCACAATAACACAGAGACTGCAAATATCCTCCACCTTTTCTTTTGCCTTTTTGTGGCAATAAATATATTTTTTCTGGTTGTTTTCATACAAAGGACCCATTCACCTCGCCGTGATGTCCCAATACTTTTGTCCCACGACCTTCCGTGTTAAAATGAAAACATGAAAGTGACAATCTGGTCATACGTGAACACACCACAGCAGACAGTGTGAACAGCACGAAATACTTCCTCTGCATTTAATCCATTCACCAAGTAAAGCATGGGGCAGCTACGAACCAAGTGAAGCAGGGAGCAGTGTGTGGGGACAGTACCTTGCTCAGGGTACCTCAGAGGTGCCTAGCGGTCTTTCTGATCACAGGGCGAATGCCCTAACCACTAGGCTACTGTTCGGTGTGATGGCATGATTTGTTCACCATAACAATAATAATGTTTTTGGAGCAAGATACACTGGATGGACAAATGTATCAGGACCTAACCATTCCATCAACAGAGACTTGCATGACGATGCATTCAAATACAATGACTTTAATAACAGGTTCCACTTTTCTTGGAAGGCTTTCCACAAGATTTCGTAGTTTCTGTGCTCATTCATTCTGTAGAGCATTTATGAGGTCAGGCACTGATGTTGGACTAGAAGGCCTGTCTTACAATCTCTGTTCCAGTTCATCCCAAAGGTGCTGGATGGGGTTGAGGTCAGGGCTTGTGCGAGCCAGTCAAGTTCTTGACTGGAACTCATCCACCTATGACTTTATGTACCTTGCATTGTGAATAGAAAAGAACCCTCCTCAAACACTGTGTGTCCGTTGGAAGCATGGTGTTGTCCAAAATATCTTGGTATGCAGAAGCATTAAGGTTACCCTTCCCTGGAAGTAAGTGCATGTGCTGTTGGATTGATATTTCGTGATGTTCACAGCATTGCATCTTTAAAAGTTATTGAATACTTTCTGGTTATTCAGAAGCATCTATCCCTGCACATCATTTTGAAACTTCAGCCCCCTTTCTTTTTACCAAAGTAGATATTTGTTGGCCATATAGATTTCCTACCCAGACCCTTGCTTTTTAGACTGTTTTTATCACAGACTAAGAGTCTAGTGGTACTGTATTTGTAGTTGTATTTATGCTAACAACTATTTGTTATTTTAACATTGTATCAATTTAAGCATCTTCTGTTGTTTTTTACTGTTTCACATTGACTGTATCCCTTTTAGCCGAGATGTATCGGAATGACCCAATGTTGCTATGTTTGTGATTCCAGCAGGCAGACGAGGTTGCGCAGACAGACGGCTCCCAGCAGCTCCAGCTCCAGCCTTCAGATTCGTCAGAGAAGCAGCAGCCTAAGCGGTTACACGTCTCTAATATTCCCTTTCGCTTCCGTGACCCGGACCTGCGGCAAATGTTTGGGGTGAGTGTTACCCTTCAACTAGAAAGTCAAAGGAAATTCAGTGCTTCTGTGCCTGAAATAGATTCAAACAAACTTTTACACATATCTAGACGTTTAGTGTAGCAAACACTGGCATTTAACGTAATGAGAAACTGTATTAAAGTTTGGTTAGTCATTATGTAACATGTAGTTTCCAGTTTAAAATGCTACAGCATTGAGCTGCATTACTGTGTAGCTACCTAGACATGTTTGATATGCTCAATAAATCTCAATGTATGTGATTTATAAGCAATAGGTCTGCCCTAACAGAGTATTCGGAGTGTCACTCAGTTTCAAAATATATACTATTTGAAACACTTTAAACATAGCTTATTGTAGTTTTCCCCTACTGTTTCTCAGTAGAGAGAATATGACTTTTGCCAAACTTGTCCCTACAACAGATGCTTTAATAACGTCTGTGAGGAGGGCAGGGATACATCCAGAAGTATGCTTTTACTTTACTCAAGTTTCGGCAAGCTTCTTGTTTTTAACCATATCGCCGAAAACGTCTATGTATTATTTTGTGTTTTGTCTTGCTGGTCATTTTTATGTAAATCAAAACTCAACACAGTATCGGAAATGTGTTTACAGTGTGTTCTAGTATGCCCCGAAAGTGTGCTATGAGAGATGAGAGACCCTTAGCAATTGTGTGCTTTCATATCCATAACAGCCATGCCTGTCTCTCTAAGACAGGAAGAGATGTAGAGTTTAACTCCAGAATTCTTTGAATTAACAGCACCCAGCGAGGGAGCCTGGCTAAACGCTATGCACTGGCAGCTTGTTACTGGAAGCTACAAACAAAACTGGGAAGGGGATAAAAAAAAGAAAAAACATATTGCTGTTGGTCTTAGCTTGTTAAGAGTTGGAGTCAGTGTTTACTGAAGGCACAGTATAGGCAGCAGTGGCATTTAATCTGATGAAGGGCTGTGGATTCAGTGTGAGTGCTGAGCCTGGAGAACATCTGTTCCCTCTGCTCTTTGTTCTCCCTCAGAGAGACACTCGCTCTCACTCCCCTCCGCTCCCCTCCGCTCCTCTCCCTCTCTGCCCAGCCTTGATGTGACGAGCAGGGCGCCGTGGAGAGGTCCCACCAGTGGAGACATAATTAATAGTGCCTCTCAGTGCGCTTAAAAAGTGGGAGTTGTATCCTCATTAGGTGTTTGTTTGCTGACAGCTTCTCAATGTGTGTGTATGTGTTTCTGCAATTGTGTGTGTTTGTAAGAGATGCTGTTGCAACTCTTGCTGTGAAATCTCACAGGGACCCAAGGGCACAATTATTGCATGTCATGGACAGACTAGTGGGAGTGGATGAGATGGACAAGCATGCTGCAGCCCTGCGATCCTACATGAGCAACACAAAAACGTGGATGCTGCTGAAGTTCAGGCAGGCCAATGGAGAGGAGTGAAAGCAGCACAGGGGCTGGAGCTTCGTCTACTGATAGCTCAAAACCCCAAAAATACCCTTGCCCAAGACTCCGCTGACAACTCTCTCCATGCCTGCTGTTTTGGCCAGGTTTTAACTCTTAAGTCAAATGTTCTCACTTTTGTTTTGATAAAGTATTAAAATCTAGTTGCATAATAACAAATAGCAAAGATAATAAAGAATTACTTTCACATTTACTTGTATGGAATTCTGATCATAAAAGAAATATTTTGTTTCTTCTTACAAGCATAAATGTAGCCTCAGTTGACTGTTTACATTCTCCTCGGGTTAAAAAAAACCTACAGGTGAAAAATAATTCATATTAATTGCAACAGGCTTTTAATGTTGCTTTCCTCAAAAGTTTAAGTGCAAATTATTTCCTGCTGATCATAGATTGTTGCTGAAGACTGTGATCAAATTTTAAGTGTATTAGATAGAATAGAATTAACTACTAAACTGCATGGATGTCCAGACCACTTCCTAAGTATATTATTCACTATATACAGAGAATGACAGGGTTATCTGTTTATAGAAGTGGGGAATGAAGTGAATCTTATGGTTCTGTTATTTGTGAAACTCTATCCATCTAATCTTTATAGTAAAAAAAAAAAATAGACTTGATATGTGTCTGGGAAATGAGCCTAATATTACCCATATCAGCTGCTTCACACTGTGTCCAGCCTTCTATTTTTATCTGGACATTGAAGTTCATTTTTAAGCAGACCATAATCAAACTGTGAGCCAGCTTTAATATGCTAGAGGGGACCATTGGGTGTCCAAAAGTAGAGCCCATCAAAGCTTTACAAAAATACACGTTCATCCCAACTTAGGTTTTAAGCAGGCGCTTTAGTGAGGAGATGGCACTTTTTGATCTTTTCATCCAAGAGGGATGAAAATTCAATTTAGAATAGCTGATTCTCAAACCTCTAATTTGATGACTCTATTTCCACATTTGAGTACATTGGCATGGGACATAGTCAAACAAAGAATGAAAATTAAACAAGCTTCATTACCCAACCTTATTTGAGCTTAATTTTATAATTAGAAAAAGACATCCAAAGCAATTACACCAATGAGTATGAGGGCTTAATGTTGGTGAATAAAATGGGGTTTAAAGCACCACCTTGGCGATTCCACACAGGAGCTGCTGGAACGTGATTGAAATGTCAGATTCCCCGCTCAAATCCTCCTGTGTTTCTACGACTCTGAGCATCCAGCGCCTGAGGAGCTTTCATTAAACTGTAACTACTCAGGCAACGAATACGGCCACCAACTGCACTTTAAAGCACTGCCATGACAATAACAAAAAAAGCTCAGCGTTGCACCTTTCAGTAATTCTGTATTAAGCTAATTAACGGACTAATATTCCAGCACCTAAATGAAAGCAAGTTCTTCCTAATAGACATCTACTGTTGCCACCCAAGGCCATGCCAAGCTTCACCTGCAGTCTTTAGAAGCTGATAAGGAGATAGGACCCATATGGTTTCTGTAGGTTACTGAACGTTCTGTGTAATGGCTTTATAATGATGCCTTCTTATTTCTAATCGCTTAGTTTAGTAGCTTTGTGGATTCAGAGTATTCAAGATAGTTTTAATGGTGGATTTATACGCTGCTGACTTGTTTTTATGAGGCGTCTCTCCCAGCTTTCACAGCTTTCACAGTAGAATAGTTGGTAATTTACCTTGAACGACATGACTGGAACAGTTTGTCGACTCTTACAATATGAGAACCTCCCACAGTCCTTGGTGCGGTCTCCCATTGTTCCTAATTTCACCCGTTCTCTTATTAAATCTCTCTGCTGATGGGTGTTTGTGGAGAGTACAACCCACTGTGACTGGTGTGTGGTGGGAGCACTTCCCTGCGGTGTGTGGGAGACAGCAGAGAGGACTTCGCTGGGAAATATTTCAGCAGCTCGGTAAGCCCATTAGGACGGGTTAAAGCCATTAGCGTCCGCAGACTTTGTTTAGAGTGACTTGTCTGCGGTCATGAGCAGCTTCACGCTGAGATGCAAATGGACATGCTTGATGCCGGCCCTGGCAGGGAAAAAAAACAGGCCTTAATTTGAACAAATAGACGGATTTGTGTCAAGTACCAGCTGTTTGGGTTTAGCTCTGAAATTTGAATTGGACTGGGAAACATGAGCTTGGAGAAGCAAGCAGAGGAGACAGAGGCTGGTCCCACAGCTGACCAAGCTCAAACAGAAACTGGCATCTTCACCAGTCAGCCAGCTTCTCTCTCCCAGCACATGCACAGTCAGTTAAGATTAGCACCATGTGCTTTGTTGACAGAGACAAAACCCCCTCCTCATCTCAAATGCGCACATGCTCACACACATACAAATTCAGTGCTGGTCTCTCCCCACGGCTGGATGGATAAAAGGCAGCTCTTCTTAACCTTATTAGTGACCCGGGCCCTCGATCAATCCCATTGAGCCGCGCAGTGCCTGGAAGGCCCATTTCTTCCCTGTTGTGCTGAAATGAAGCCGACGCGGCTTGCTTGACAGGGTAATTAGTTTTAATGAAATAATACGGCCATTGTAGACAGCAATTAAAATCCACTTTCATTCCACCCATTAGAGGAACTTAAGGTTTCGCTTTCATTCCGCAGCGTTTCGTAATGATCTCCAAAGCAGGCCCCGTTAAATGGAATGCTTAGGCCCGTTGGCCCTCAGGGAATTTTTGCTGCATTGCCCATGTCCCTTCTCCCCAGCGACCACCAAGGTGGAGGAGAAGTGAAAAAACCCCAAACATCTCACAGTCATGTAAACTGCACCTGCTGCTCTCCTCTCATTTGTCTTTGTCTACAGCAGGACAGTGTAAGTGTTTAGGTTCTAAAAAATTTTCTGTAACACTGTTTAGCTCTTACCAGATTAGGGAAAGCATTGGCATTTTACCAAAAGCCATTTACAGTCTTAATCATGTTACAGACATAGCATCAGGAGTCTTGTCCAAGGACTGTTATTAGTGTAGCATGGTGCACTTGCCTGGAAATTAACACCAGAATGCTGTGTTGACGACAATAGGTTACCCACTGTATAATAAAAATTCAGAGGACATTTTGAAAGTAAGTGACAGTTTCAGTGGAAAATTACAAGAGTCCATTTTCATTTCAAGATTATTTAATGTTGCAGTTGAGATTTATTCTCTAATAAGGCTGCAAGTGAACAAAACACAGTGCCATTTAACAGAAAACTTGGTGATTAAAGTGTTTAAAATCTTACCCTTTGGATTTACGGACTTGTACTTCTTTCGTAGCTGTGATCCACAGACCTCCGAGCTTTGTTTCCTCCCAGGTTTTTCTCATGCCACCTATTACTTAAACCTGAGTAGAATGTTCCGGAGCACTACTTTTTAGCTTCCTGAGTTGACCTTGCTTTGGCTTGCACTGGCATGTTTATTTATTTATTGAAATAAAGCTGCTTGATTCAAGGTCTCATGGTGGAGATATCTAACCAAGGCTTCTGATTAGCATAAGGCAAGCAGGGTTAACACAGAGCAGCCTGTTCTGCTTCCAGGAGAGAAGGCCTTTATCAGCCCTCATCAGTCTACAGTCCCACCTGCCCTCGCCCACTTCACCTTTAGGCCACCCAAGTGCTTCTCTGCCATGATTGTCTATGCACAGAGCATTGCGGTACTCATCGATGCAGCAAGGCCATCTCTTTCCCGGGCAGTGCCAGACCGAGTCAAAGGCGAGCTCGGGTGGAAAGTTTGGGCCTCTTTTCCTGGACAGTGGCCAGACCGCAAATCCATAAACCTCACACAGTCTCCAAAAGCCAATTCCCAGCCCGTGCTCTATCTGTGAGGGAGTGGTCAACGCCTGCTGGCTAATGCTAATTAGCGAATAAAAAAGAGGGATTGGGCATTTCAGGGGCATGAGAATGACAATCAGATAAAGATGCGGAATGGAGGGCAAATGGCTGGAAAATAATAACCAATGTGACAGGTAATTACGAGGACGGCATTCATCACGGCGATAATAAACAAATCATCGCCTATGATGGCTCCTCTATGTCCAATTATCCTTTTTAATTGAGAGGGGGTGTTGGGTGTTAACTCATGCCAGACATACGTTCTCCCGTGGCTTCGGCCAGCCTTTTTATCAGTCAAAAACACCACGGAAAATAACAAGGCATTGTCTGTCATTAAGAGCACTGGTGCATACACAGCAGGCTAGTGCTGTGATCTTATAAAAAAATTTCACCCATCAGCAGAATGGCCTGTTCTTTTTTTCTTCACAGTGTGCAGACAGGAACTCTCTCTCTCTCTCTCTCTCTTTCTCCCTCTCTCCAGGAGACCAGCCATATCAGCTACCTCCATTTAGCACATTCCGATGGCTGGCCACTGATAAAAGTGTTTGTGAATTCTGTTTGTCTGTGTAATTTTAGTCCAGCAGAGAGCGACTTTTTGGTGGAGCTTCCCCACTATGGGAGTAGCTTCCATAGAGCAGTGGGTATTCTATTTTAGTTAGCTCTGCAATCAAGTGCTCAAGTTTCCTGACAAAGTGCAAAAGAGATGAGTCCTAATTACTCCGTCTCCTCTCTCTCTGTTTCTCCCCCCCCCCCCCCTCTTTCTCTCCCTCTCTTTTTCTCTTTCTCTCTCCCCTTCTCCCTTTTCTGCAGCAATTTGGGAAAATTTTAGATGTGGAAATTATTTTTAATGAGCGGGGCTCTAAGGTAAGTCAGCTGGAAGAGCAGCTCTTTATCACTCTGTATCTCTCTCTCTCTCTCTCTCTCTCTCTCTCTCTCTCTCTTTCTCACTCTGTCTCTTTCTCTCTCTCTTACTCTCTCTCTCTCTTACTCTCTCTCTCTCTCTCTCCATCCTTCCTCACAGATCCCCTCTCACTTTCATGAGTCAAGTAATTACAGCTCTCACACAGCAGCCACAAAGTGACACACGCATAGCACACACACACTCACTCTCTCCCACACACACTTACGCTGTGCCAAGACACACACTCTGAAAGGTAGCTGTGCACACAGACAAGTGAGTGGTTTCAGCTGAGTTAGAGTCAACTCACCCAGTTATAATTCAATGAAGTGGGTGTCTGACCAATGGACACTGATTCTCCTTTTAGAGCTGTCATACTCTGATATAAACTGACTCGTCTCATGCATTAGCTGTTCGAGATATTTAAAAGCACTCTTCCAGATAGACACACACTCCTTTCCTTTTCTAGAGGAGAGCTTCTCTTACCTGGGTTCTACCTTCTGCCACTCAGCCCTTAAATAGGAGGGAAACTGTGCCTCCACTGTTTAGCCATGGAAGCTAATTGACCCAGCCATGCTCTGCCCTCAAATTTTATAGCAGCTCTTGGATGAGCGTTACACAATTTTGGCAGAAATGATCGCCAGGAAACTAGGTTAGGTTAAAGTTTAGATTAGCATTAGAGTTTCTAGTTTAAAATGCCACGCTTCTAAGCTGGAGCTAATTAACACTAGGCAGGGTGAAAACAAAAGTAAATTTGTCACTATGCTAACATGAGCTTGACTACTTGACAAAAAAAAGCTGGACCCGGTCTACTCTAACAAGGTGACCTTTCACACAAATTCAAATTAAATGTCATTTGTAATTAATTAGACTCAGACTTATGGTATTTTCACAAAAACTGAGTTTTGCTAAAATTCCACATTACTTGCCACCACTTTTGCCACCATGCTGTAAAGCTTGTCCAGTCTTGCAACAGCTGCTACGAAATAACATATTTTCAATTATTTCACTGTAATAAAGGCAGTGGGAGAAAAAAAAAACATTAATCCTGAACATAGTAGCACAGTGTCAGAAGGATTTATTTTGCTCACGGTTTTGTTTTTAAATTTATTTTTATCATTTCGGTTGGCACTAGAACGGCTGAGCTGGCTTATATTTATGGCAGAAGTGAAAAAGACGATCTGGCGTGTGCATACAAGATCATGCCGCCAGCCACCCACTCTCATGCATTATCTCTCAAAGCAATTACCAGGCCATACTTGCACAGTGTATATGAACTAAAAGGCCGGAGCTTGTTCCGCGCTCTTGTTTGCCGTGCATATCTAATAGCCGGCGCAGGATATGGTGTTTGGGCTGTGGCTGGCCATAATTCACAGCTGACAGCAGCCAAAGGGGGAAGATGAAGAGAGGGCTCTTCCCTGTGAGACTGTGTGTGTGTGTGTGTGTGTGTGTGTGTGTGTGCGTGTGTGTTCGCACATGGGGTTATACAGGGTGCATGTAGTACAGCAATACTAAGACAGTCTTCAACTAAGCTAATATTAATTACAGGCAAATGAGATAATACTAGCATGTTTGCATGCATCCATAATGACAATGTCAATCTAAAGACGCCTAAAGTTCATAGGTGACATATATAATTTGTTCTGTACCAGAACTGTATATCTCTAATTGCCCAGCTTCACAGGAAAACAACTGGTGCATGTCAATGTGACAAGTAAATTTGCACCTTTTTTGGTCTACTTCTAGTGAAGTGTCCACAGTAGAAAGAATAACTGACATTTCCAAATTTGGGAGTTATGAATTTTGATAGCACCAATATCTCTGATTAAAAATTAGCAAATGTGTATAGTTCAGCTCTTTGTGTTAGCTTTTTGAATGTCGAATACTGTAGTTTCTGCTAGTTAAGCTTCCTTAGGTCTGTCTTCCCTGTCAGGCCTAATTCTGAGTGGTTAAAATTTCACCTGTGACTAATGCTTACCATTTTCCTTCCTGCAACTCCTGCTTACAATGTGTGTGTTTTTCCCTTCTCTCTCTCTCTCTCTCTCTCTCTCTCTCTCTCTCTCTCTCTCTCTCTCTCTCTCCCTCCCTCTCTCTCTCTCTTCCCTTTTATTTCTCTCCCACTTCATTTGTTTTCTCATTTCACTTATTTTGTGGCTGACCATTTTGGCCAACTCACATCACCACCAGGGTTTTGGTTTTGTAACTTTTGAAACGAGTGCAGATGCAGATCGCGCACGGGAGAAACTAAATGGTACAATCGTAGAAGGCCGCAAAATCGAGGTGCTTTCCTAAATCCTTATCCCCATCCGTCAGTCTGCTTGCAGATGCTTGCCTCCCTTCACTTTCTTTTCTCTGGTCTACAAAGGCCCAACCTGACCTGGTGTCTGTTTGCATGATGCATGTGTATGTGTGTGTGTTTGAATGAACATATGTGTTTGTTGACTTGCAGAAAAAGGGTAAGTTCTACAGTTACATCATGTTTTGGTTTGCATATTGAAAAGCCTTCATCATGTACTTGTAGACTTGTATAAGCTTGTCTTGTTGTCGTTATAAGAGATGTAGTGCCTGGGTCCCATTATGAATTATTACTAACTTGTGGGCCTCAGATAAAGAATTTAAAAAGGGTGCTCATGAGAATCAGATCAGATCAGAGCACTATTTGATATGAAAGTGCAGCAAACGGCTGCAGGTTTGATCTCGCCTGCCTTGATGTATATGTGCAAGTTTGTTTGAACTTTTTTTTGTTGTTGCTTGCAAAACACACATGTGCAGGCTAGGCTTCCGCTCGGCCCCTGAAAATATACGTTTTAATTAAGCCCAGCTCAGGAAATCAAAAGTGCTGCCGCCATTGCTTTAAATCTCACTTGTTTACCCCAAACAGACAAGGACAGACAAGGTTTATTTCTCCTCTTATGTGCCCAATCCTCCAGGGCAAAAGCAGCACCACCTCACCCTCTCTCTCTCTTTCTGTCTTTCTCTCACACACAGTCAACCTCTCTCGTCCACACATCCTCCCATTTCCACGATGCTATTAAGATTTTCCATAGGGCAATTAAGATAATTCACATAATGTACAAACAATACCAGGGCCTATATATCAAGGGAGAGTCGAGGCCAGTTGTTTCTTAAAGCTAAATGACCTCCAGTGGCCCTGTGGAAAGGAAAGCTATTAACGCTAATTAACATGAGGGTGAAATACTAACATGGTTCCTGTTGCCAGCGGCCATGTTTGAATTCCCAAAGCGGCCCCCACCTCCAGGAAAATCGCTCATGCTCTGATGTGTCGCAGGCTGAGAGCGGAGCTCAAACAAAATGACTGCTCCTTCCTAAGCTTCAGTTTACTGCTCATGAAGCCTAAGCCGCAGGGTCGTAGTGTCTGGGAATCTTCAGCTGGCTAGACAATGCAGTAGATTCAGTTGCGGAGGAACGTCTTAAGGAGACGCCCTTGTTCTTACTCGTGGAAACTGCTGACATACTCTGTTTTTCATCAAGTTGATAATCCGTCCCATTTTCTGATGAGCTGTGCACAGCCAGCTGATCAGAGTTGAATGAACTTGTATTATATTGCATGACAACCAGTATGCTGTCGATTCGTGTGCACAGAAAGTCTGTTCTTGGTCATAATGCTAGGTTTGTTTCTAACACTGTGTTGACTGTGTCTCATGCAGGTAAATAATGCAACAGCAAGAGTAATGACAAACAAAAAAGTGGCTAATCCCTACACAAATGGTGAGTACCTTTCATTTGTTTTCTACATACATTAGGTTGCATCCACATTGACCCATCCATGCTCTGCCCACATATAGCAACTGTAGGTTGGCAAGCATCTTCTGTAAACTATAGAGAAACTATTACACAACTCAGTTTTCATCAAAATACAAATGTTGTTTCAGAAAGGCCACACTACACTGCATTACAAAATTGACAACAATAATATTGTGGTTTCAAAGCCGCCTAGTTTTGATGATTTTAACCTGGCGGCTTATGATGTAGGAGTATTATTGTGTTATTGTGGTATTAATATATCAGCTTGAGTGTGAAATTGAGCAATACCAGTCTGTTCTGTGAGTCCTTGTCAACTGAGAGGCCTAGATAAACACACATGGGAGTCTGTGATTTACAAAGCAGGAGCTCCATGTTCATTTCTAGTAAATGTAAAACATTCTTGTGGTCAAGCAGAAACAGTAAATTAGAGGGTTGTGTGAAGGCAGAAAGGGTTTCCATATGTAAAGAGCAGATTTTCTGTGTGTATATGTTAGCAAGAGTTAACCTTTTTTGTCCTTAGTATCTATCTCTCTGAGATATTTCCTAAGTCTATGACCCATCTCTGAATGACCTGAAGTCCATATATAAATTGAGGAATAAACATGGTTTTGGTAATGAGGGATGGTCAAGGTGACAGTGCGACCAGCCAATTCCCAGAAAGTTTCATGTTCATGATTCACCTGTGTTAGAATTTCTAACTTTGGGAGTCTTGGACCAATTTCTGTAGTGACATGTCTTTTGGGACGTGCCTGACACAGACAAGTTAGTTGAATCTGTACTTTTTATTTAAAATAGAATACTGAACCCTAGAGATTTTCCTTCACAACTCTGTCCTTAGTTCATCAGATATTTCTGCAGATGAAGAAAAAAAACAGTTTGGTGGGGAAGGGAAGAACTTCAGAACCAGATTTTTGACAGTGTTCTGTGCAGCTTCTTCAACCTGAAGTTTGTTTGCGTCGAAAGAACGTATCTGTAGGCAAAGCTTGACTATGTCACCGTTCTTACACACATCTGAATGGTAATAAGTTCCCAGATGTGACTCCATATAGAGTGCATGCTGCCCATACACAATAAGCTGTGGCCCTCGTTGAAGCCAGTGTGCTCCCCCACCCCCCACCTTTTCCACAAGCCACTATCAAATTTGGGTGCAGCTTCTTTAACAAATAGACCGTGTGGAAAAGATAAGGGTCACTCACACACACACAGGGCCGTTTACAGAGCCTTTTGCACCTCACTGAAACTCATTCTTCTAGACTGCTGGAGGAAAGAAAGGGGGAGTGAGAGACAGAATGAAAGTGGCACAGACCCCCCAGCACAGCTCAAGTCAGCCAATCAGGAGAGAGCGAGGAGGCCATTTTACAGCCCCCATTCATCACTGACACTGCACCGGACAGCACTCACTTCTCTCTCTCTCTCTCTCTCTCTCTCTCTAACTCTCTCTCTCTCACACACTCTTCTTCACTATTTCACTGCAGCCTCCTCCAATGCTCTTCCCTAACTTAATGTTGCCTTCAATATTCTTCAGTCATATCATCTAATCTTTTATTCTTCTCTTCCACTGCCTTGCCCTTCCTTTATTCCTTTATCTTTACAAACCCATATGTCTTTTCCCTCTTTTTAGAGAATTACCCTTCTGAGCTTTCTTGACCCCACTCAGAGTTCCACCTAAAAGAAAGTTCTACCAAAACAAGGCATTAAGGCTAGGTTTAGGCATTAAGCAGAAGATGCTAATTTTCTCCTCCATTATGTGTTCTTTATAGGCTGGAAGCTGAACCCAGTGGTGGGAGCTGTCTATGGTCCTGAATTTTATGCAGGTAAACTGCATTTGTTTTTTTGGGTTTTTTTCCATTAAAGTCTTTGCCAAGAATCTCTGCAAACTGCAATATTTCAGCAATAAAGGCGTTCTGCATTCTCTGTTAGTAACATCTGAGATAACAGTGGAGTTGCCTTGGCAGCGCTAGCAAACATTTTATTTAGTCTTGTTCCATTGAGTACAAAATTAAGTTTGAGTGGCACACAAGAAGTTATTCTTTTTAATGACCTTACAACTGAACCGTTACCTGCGCTACCTGCTGTCATGTTTGCCAAGGTCTACAGGCTCTAGCTGTGGTGTTTTGTTTGGCTGCTAACTGGCTGCTAAGAAGAAAACAAGATCCAGGGTTGTTTACTTACCGTCTTGTATGTGTGCAGCACTTTAGAGAACTTTGCTGGTTTGGTTAAATGAAGAGTGTTGACTTTTTTTGTCATGTTGTTGTTTTTTTTCCTTCCTCTACTCTTGATTTCTTTATTGCTGTGTGCTCTTTGGATCCTTTGCATCCTAATGAGGGGGAAATGGTATTATTTCATTTGGAAGAAGTGCTGAGCACATCGCACCACTTTAACGGCCTGCCTTTTTGCTCATTAGACTAAAATCTGTTCATTCCAGGACAGCTTTACAGCGAACCTCTAAATAACCGTCTGTGACAGAAAGCAGTCATTTATCATTTTCATTTCACTCCTTCTCCCTCCCTGTCCCCCTCCCCCACTCTCCCCCTCCTTCCTTCTCCCCTCCCTCTCCCTCTGTCCTTCTCTCTTTCTCTCCCTCTTCCTTCTACTTTCTTCACCGGCTCAGCCTGACACTCACGCTGATACATGCTCCCACAATCAATTACACATCATTATTACTCAAAACTCCACTCCCACACTCATCTGCTCATACAGGCATGCTTACTATAGTACTAGAGAGTGGTTACTATAGTAACTGTACATGGTTAGTTACTAACTACAGTTAGTTATGGTAGTATATAGACTATCCTATACTGTGTGCATAGTATGTACTGTACCACACCAGTATAGATTATTTAGTTGCTACAGTAAGGCTACTCCTATGGTATGGTTAGTATGATTTGCAGACCATGATGTAATATATTCATTCAAGTAAATTGTGCCACTCCACCCCATGAAAAAGATGAATAAAAATCTACAAAACACACAAATCCGTTTCCTTCTGCTCCACACAATTCTTCTCGCTCTAACATACTCACACATATAAACACCAGCCTCCTCAAAGCACCCCATCAAATCAGATTTACTGTGGTCCACCACTTCAGCGGCTTGCTTGAGAAAGGCAGCTCACTTGATTTATTGGATGCTAATTTTTCACGTCGTCTTAACATGCCACTAAAGTTTGCCAAGCCTAAACGACACCATATGCCTCCCCTGCTCCCCAGGGACAGCGGCGGAGAGGCTAAAAAATGGAAATAAGATATAGATTTCCCAGACTAAACAGGGAATCTTCTCGAACAGCCCAAACGCTGGTCCAAAATGACCCTCCTCCCACCTTCTTGCACTTTCCCCTCTCTGCTTTTCCAACAAAAATAAATAAATAAATACATAAATAAATAGATAAATAAGGTAGCCTATGTATTTCTTGTGGAATAATTATGGCTACATTTAATATACTTTGGGGGATGGGGGGGTTGAAATCGGATGTAAAGGTGATTAATCACTGTTTATCAGTCCTAGTTTCTGTGCGGGAGATCAGCGAAATTGGGCACCATAAATCGTGTGGTGCTGACAGCGCACTCCGTCTCCATTCGTCCTGGCGCTACAGGTTTATTGTCCTCAAATCCCATTCAGGAGAATGACGGATGAGGGCCGCTGACTGCCTGCTTTTAACCTCTTCCAGGGAAGTCGGGCTTCTCCCTCCCGCAGCCAGCCCATCTTTCCATCCCTCTATTCCTTTACCCCCCTCCTACGCTTCCCTCTCATTTCTCCATCCCACACTTTTGTTCTCGTCATCTCTCTCGACATCACCCAATTTCAGATATCGAAACCTGTTCTCTCTCTCTCCACTCTTCCTGTTTTCCTCTTTCTCTCCCTCGTTTCACTCATCCTCTCCGCCTGCTTGTTCTCCTCAGTCTAAGCGAAGTGGATAGAGCTGGGCCACTGAGCCTGGGCCAAGGGTTGTGCTGCTGACCCCTGCTTGAGGAACTTAATTGTGTAATCTAAGGTCTTTTCTCTTGAATCTGTCAGCTTGTGCTGGGTGCACATGCATGAAGGACAATGGGGGAAATGTAATATTGATTGATTGACTGCGTCCCCAGCCAATGTATTCAGTGCTTGGCAGCATGTTGAGCCCAACACAACAAATAAGATTAATATGCAAAGTAGATGGGAGGGAACTATTAATAGTGCCATTTTTTTGTTTTTAAATAGATGCTAAAACATTTGCAAGTGAGAAGGGTGACATGTGTTTGACTCACTGCCATGTCCAACTGATCCAACTCTGCAAAGGCACTGTCACGAGTGACCTCATCCGTTATTACTGAGTGATATTGTCAGCTTCTGTATGAGTGTGTGTTTTCACAAGAGCGTGGAATGCGCGTGTCTGTTTTATCCATTTTATTGCAAAACTTTTAAAGTAAATCAGTATTTTTATAATAGTGGCTAATTACATTTTAATGTTACATTTTGCATTCTTTCATTGTTTTTTGTGTATTTTGATTTTCTGAAAATATTTCACAGGAGAATTGGTTGAAAAAGGCCTTAATTTGGACTCTGTGCCATGACAGTAGCATGTGGTGCCAGGTGGAACCATTTATAAAAAGGATAGTACAACAGTCTCTAATTTTTATGCATTGCATCGCTTCTTTTATTCCTCGGGAATTATTTTCTGATACATTTGGTTGTAAATAAAGTTATACATGTAAATAGGCTCTATGTACGACCATCACTTGGTCTTGCTTTTAATCTGGCTACCTCTCACATTAAAATAACAGCAGCATATGAGGTATTAGTCAATTTATGCACACGTATAGTTTTGCTGTTGCATGGGCTTTATGGGGTGTCATAACTGGCAGCAGTGATTTATGGGTTATTATTGAATCAGTGCAGCATGTAGACCCATAGCTCATTATGAGATTACATTTATGTACGTCATAGCACACATAATGCACACAGAAAAATCAAAGGGAAAATAAGAGCAGTGCATGCGAAGGGAATTCTGGATAAATTGACCATAGCCTGGCATATATCACAGACCACTGCTGTTTGGCATATTAACACTGGCGTCCATAGCTTAGGAGGGACAAATTAAAATGTCAACAGCTCCACTCTATATCAAAACGAAAGAGCAAACTCCTTACCTTCTGCCATCTGTCTTTCTTTTACATCAGACAAAAGGCCACTGCACACCTCCCCACTGCAGAACGGTTTGCTCTGTCTCATTGCCGCCCCTTTTTGCTTTAATTTCAGGATCTACTCGAGTAATATTTGGGCTAGAAATCATCAAATCCCAAATTTTAGATCAAGTTAGAACATATGTCTAAAAGTTCGATACACTTTCTCATTAAATCCTTCTTCTGTGCTTAAGGGTATTAATAGGTATAGGGAGTAACCACCTCTACTCTCCTGGGAAGGCTAGACTTTAAATTATTGGTGAATTTAGTTACAAAAGTGTTGATGGGGCTCAAGAGGAGCTTCTATCCTAGCCATAAGATTTCTAACCAGGCCACAACACCACAACTGTAACTCACAAACTAAAATTTTTACCTCGCTGTATCTCACCTGAAGTCTGTGTCATGTCACCCAGTAAACCAGCGCACTGCACTTTACAGAACATATTTATTTAGATCTAGATTAAAATGATCATTTTTGGTTATAATTTGTTAGTTTAGCCTCTTAAGATTTCTGTTTAATTTCAATTATTTGATAACTTTATTATACAGTTACATACCGATTTCAGGGACACATTTCATTGTTCACTGTTTGTACAGTTTGCAGCAGTGTGTGTGTGTGTGAGTAAAATCCACAGGTTGCTATTATTTTCTGAAGTATTCCAGTGTGAACTGTCTTAAGTCTCTGAGTGGCAATGTCAAAGCTTTTGTCCCAAGTCCAAGTCTATGGGGTGCTGTTTGAAAAAACGGCTTAAAAAATGTAGAGGTGTGTCAGGGTAGGGGGCGTGAGCCCACGACCCTGAACTCCCTCAGAGCACAGACCAGGCAGTCAGGCGAGGCCTCCAGATAACAGGAACGGGAAACAGGATACAACTCACAATGAGGTGATGGACACATGAGGAAGGCTAACACGCTTAAATACAAACAGAAATCAGGTAAAACACTAGACAGCTGTGAACTAAGGAGCACACAAACAGAAAACAGCTGACAACATAAGCACGTGATCCACGACCCAAACAGACAAGAACATCAAAATAAAAGCCCCCCAAAAACACGAAACAGAAAACAGAGCAAAACGGACATGACACACTAACAAAAAAGCAGTGGCCCTAACTGGCCACTGACCAAACCGTGACAAGGTGTCATTTTTTCATTTTGACACATTTAGAGGTTGATGGGTAAAAAATAAATAGTGTTAGGTTTTGGTACATTTTCTTGCTGTTTAAATGTTAAATCTAAATCTAAATCTTAAGTCTTAAATCTAAATGTTGAATATATATATAAATCTTGAATCTAAATGTTGCACTCTAAATGCAGGATTTAAATGTAGCACTTTTACAAATGGCAACTCTAAATGGTGCCTTTTGTAAAACAGCTTAACAAACTTAGAGGTGTAATTTTTTTCATAATTTAGTGCAATTATCACACAATTTTCACACATTTAGAGCTAAATGTGTTTAAAAACCTCAATGTTGCACTCTAAATCTAAATGTTGCACTTTTACAAATAATGGGGGTTTTCCACTGACTGGTACCAGCTCGGTTCGGTTGAACTATACTTGCTTTTTTTGCTTTTCCACAACTAAAATCTGGTACCTAGTACCCGGTGCCATTCTTGGTACCACCTTGGCCGAGGTTCCAAGCGTGCTGAACCGATACTAAACGATGATGTATACATATTGGAGGTTTAGTAATTGGTGGTTGCTATGGTTATGTCAGTGTTGTTGACTGAACTTTACCATTAGTGTTAGCATTAGCATTAGCGTTAGCCTAATGTTGCTTCTTAAAGCGTTGTCTGGTGCCAATGGTCTCCATTTTGTGGCAAACAGCCACAAACCAAGGATAAGAAATAACATCCCTGAGTTTTCATCCATGATGCCAGGTTGTTTTCCTCAGCTTAGAGCGCTCCGCTCGGGCTGCTGCTCAGAATGTTTGGTCGC
>JBBPDB010000108.1:34308573-34347268 GCA_037974465.1 Brachypetersius altus
TACATACACACATACATACACAGAGACAGAGATAAGCTGCAATGACAATATTGATACAAATTAGTATATATCTGTAGAACGAATTCATTAGTGATCTACTGTCAGAATGTCCTGACATTTTCAGTCATTCCCTGTGCCTGTGAGTCTTTGCTGGCCGTTGATAATGAATGAAGGGAAGTTCAGAGAGGAGAATGGGTGGATGTGTCTGAGAGAGTAAATAATTGACAAGGTCCTCAGGGACAGGGAGGAGAGCACGATAAGGCTGGTGCATAAATGAGAAGAAGCTGGGCGCACTGTCATGAAGTGTTTTGCTAGCACAGAACCGTGGGTAATTATGACCTTACCCTTGGTGCATGAAGGCCACATGTGCGGAAGCTGAAGGTTAAACAGACACTCAGGATGGAACATATTCTTCACTTCAGCAGTCTCTCGCATCTGTCTTCTCGTTAATCCAGATCTTTCAGAGACTTTTTAGTTGTTTTTTTTTACTACACAATACTACACAATATTTTGGCTCCTCCTGGTTCTCTTGGTTTCATTTTTAAATTTCTTTTTGTCTGTATTTACTTCTCTCTCTCAGTCTCCCTCTTTCTCTCACTCTCTCTCTCTCTCTCTCTCACTTGCTCTCATTCACTCTTACTCATCTCACTTGCACACACACACACACAAAGGATGTACTTTTCCCTGGTGTTGACCCTGGTTCGTCCCCTCTCTCGGCCGCCTGGCCCCAGCGGTGGTGTGTGTGTGGAGTGTGTGCGGGGTGAGATGAGCGATGGTGGTGGGCTGTGACTGCACCTCAAAACAATACGCTCCA
Organism: Brachypetersius altus; assembly: GCA_037974465.1. Classification (NCBI taxonomy): domain Eukaryota; kingdom Metazoa; phylum Chordata; class Actinopteri; order Characiformes; family Alestidae; genus Brachypetersius; species Brachypetersius altus. The sequence continues at coordinate 34,309,388 of JBBPDB010000108.1, forward strand.
TCTGCTCCTTCAGCCCCATGTGCCAGCACATTGTGTCTCACCTACAACAGCCTACCACCTCCCCTGCCTCGCACACACTCCACTGGAGTGGGAGAGCAGCCAAACACACACACATACATATATATACTCACACACACTTCTTATGCCCAAGCTTTCATGGACAAATACAACAAAGAGGTTTCCCTAGACAAGGGATGCCTAATGTAATTTATGTCAATTTAAGTGTATGGAAATGTCTGTCTCTGTAGCCTTCAGGTGACCTAGAATCTGACCCCTGATCTGTTCCACTGCCTGAATGGCTAAGCACTGTTTCATTGACGTGTTGTATCAACTTGGCACAGTGGCTGACATCATAGGGGAACTGCTTTGGTTCAGCTATGAATGTTGTGGCTGAACACGCTTTAGAGCCGGAGATTCAGCCTGAGAAAGCAAAATGAACGTATGTTCTTTTCTCTTCTCTTCCCTTTTTCTCTCTTCTTCTTTTCTCTTCTCACTCTTCTGCTCTTTACTTTTCTCTCTCCTCTTCCATTCGCTTCTCTTCTCTTCTTTCCCTTCTCATTTCTTTTCTTTTTTCTTTTCTTTTTTTTCTTCTATTCTCTTCACTCCTCTTCTCTTTTGTCCTCTTCGCTTTTCTCTTTGTTTTCCTTTTTGTCTCTTTTTTTCTCTTTTCTTCACTCCTTTTTTCTTTGTTTTCTCTTCTCCCTTTCTCTTCTTTACTCTTCTCTTTCCTTCTCTTCTCTTTTCTCCCACCCCCTCTCCTCTGCAGTCACGGGCTTCCCATACCCAACCACAGGGGCCACAGTTGCGTATAGGGGTGCCCATTTGCGGGGCCGGGGTCGTGCAGTCTACAACACATTCCGCGCTGCACCTCCACCTCCTCCGATCCCTGCTTACGGAGCGTGAGTTAACCGAACTTGCATCACATATTCATTCCATTGTACACACAGTTTATTTGTTTAACCGCCTGCAATAATTCTCAAAGAGTAAAGCCTGGCCATGATCACTATAATGCAGTTATTATCACGCCCTGAGCTAACTTTAGTACTAGCGTTCTGTCTTAGATAATCAAAAGCCCATTCCTAGCAACCAACACGATACCGTTAAGTTGAATTACCCTGATATGAACAATTAAATTGATTTGTGTCACAGTCGAATGATGAACTGAACCACAAAGTCCTGCTGGCACATCAGCCCTGTAACAGAGCAGAGGCCATCAGAAAACAATAGGGATTTCCTAACAGAGCATAAAATTACTCTTCAGTGTGAAAATGGCCATCATTTCTCATTTGCTCCAGCCTTTTCTCATCTCAGTCAACAGTGCATTGTTTTGCCTAGTGAATTAGTACCTACGGTGATATCTGTTCTTCCATTTCTATAGAAGACAAAGCTGTATAGCTGCTCTACACTAATGCTTTCTGCTTTGTTATTTTTGATTTTGCTTCGTTTCTTCACAGGGTGGTTTACCAGGATGGGTTCTATGGTGCCGAGATCTATGTGAGTGTGTTTCCTCTCCCTTTTTGCTCCTGCTCTTTTCTTATTTGTACAAGTTTTTGTAGCCATGGTTTCTTGCCACTGCAGTGCCAGGGGTGGCGGGATGGCACCCTTGTCTTCAGTGCCAAAAAGTACTGATGGAGAACTATATCCTCCCTATCCTCCCTCTCCAGCACTGCATTTCTCTTATCACTGTGCTCTGCCAGAACAGCTGGTGCTGAATCTTTCATAAGGCCAGGGTCAACCCAGGTCATCTTACACAAATCCACAAGGACAGCCCTTTCATGGCCACTAAGAGCCTTGTTAAGGTCTCCGGTACATGCCGTTCCACCACATGGTGACATGCTGGAACCATATAAGGCTAAACCTTGTCTGACACGCACCCCTTTTTAAGGATGCCATTCTGTATAGGAATATATTTTAAGTGTCTCTCTGCCTTATATTCTCCTCATTTGAGACCATTACTTGTGGCAGAGATACGTTTCTGCTTATGTAGAAATATTATATCTTTATTATAATAAAGTATCTGTATCTGAGAGCAAAATAGGTTCCTGTTTTGAGGTGGCCCGCCATCTCGCCCTCACCCAGTGCGTTGCTAATCAATGCAGGCGGAGTAAACCAAAATCCATTGCTTGACTTCGCTGTGCTCCCTCTGTTGTCAGAGTTGATTGATTTCTCTATAAGAACATGCCATATCGCACCAGATAAACTTAGCTGCTTGAGTGTTTGTTTGTTTTGTTTTGTGTGCCACATTTTTATCTGCTCCTCTCAGCTCATATTAAAACGTTGCCAAAAGGCCTCGCACTGCATGCCAGCCCCATGCCCAAGCACTATTATTCCTGACAGGGTGTCAAAAGGTATTAGACAGTCAGGTGATCAGAGGGAGTGAGAGAGTATACCTCCCTACCCACGATTATGTCACTAGAGGAAAAATGGAAATGAATTCAACTTCCAGATCAGAAGGAGGGCAAACCAGCCAAGACAGCAGTGATGCCCATCCATGATATGTTTGGAACAAAAGCTGCAATCCCATAGCCAGATATCCTGAGCTGGTTTAACATGGACCTAATGCTCAGCTGCAAACTCAGGACCACGCTGTTATTATACGCCACAACTCAATACTAAGCTATGCTGAGGGTTCTAACTTTGATAACACTGATAGCACCTGAGTAAGAAAGCTGCTACATGACGGAAGTTTAAAATTGAAAAACTTTGATAGCAGCTGAATGGGGCCGAATGAAAGACAGGGAGAATTCCATACAATCTATACAGGGTTCTTACAGTGACCTGATTTTCTTTTTCTCCCTTGCTCTCCAGCAACTAAACATTTGATCTTAGCGGAGTACTATCGGACATTAATCCACTGCTGAAAAATGAATGAAAGCATTTATAATTTAACGTGCAGTCTTGTATCTGAGGCTATGTTCAGTCTGGCATGGTCTCTGCCACTTCCACTGCCACTGTTAAATGTGGAAGAGATGTTCAAGAATGAAATGACAAAGAGAAGATGTTCTTCTGGTGATGTTTCATTTAAATAGACACTTAAATAAACACCACAGTGACTGCATCTCACTGCATTGGAAAAACGCATATTTGGCTTACATTTGTTCACAAAGCTTATCCGGGGGGGGGCGGGGGGGATGTAGTTATAAGTAGACACCAACTGGATTGCTGATCCTCTTTGGTGGCTAACAATCTCGGCTAATGATATTTGATGCTGCTTACACCACACCTATTAATAGCTGGCTTATGTGGAGCAATTAATGGCTTTGTCAGATGCCATCTAATGCTTATACAAGCAATATTTAGTGTCTGCCATGCTTTGGCTTCCGTGGAGCACATTTCTTGTGTCAGGACAGCTCCCTCAGGCATTGCGCCAAAGGATTCGTATTGGCTGGCCACATTAATTAAAAGGCCCTCCGATAGCCTCAGCCAAATCTTTCATTTGGTTCATTCACAATAAGCAAGCATTGACCAGTTTTAAATGTTTCTACCAGATTCCCACTTAAAATGCTGATCAATGGGCACCCAGTGCTGCCATTACAATTGATCGAATTGATGCGCTGCAAACAGGGATGTAGAAGATAGTGTTACTGTCGCTGCACACAGAGTAAGCAGGTAAATGGGCTTGTTTGGTTCAACATTGAGTTTTACCAAGCTAGCCATGTGTGACCTTATTGAGGTCTAATGGATGAATTCCATAAGAAGTCTTTGAGCCATTAAAACTGTTCTAACAAGCCAAAGAGTGAACTCTCACAAACTTTACTTTTTGTTGTATTCATTTGCATGTTAAGGCTGATTTATGCTTTTGCCGATATGCATACAAACGTATATGCACCACATCACAGAGAAGGGGCTCACCAATAAACGTAGCTCAACTACGAAACTGCAACACGCATGCCTTCATAATCTTTGTTAGAGGTCTACATGTCTGTGGGGCTGTACATCAGTTAAAAGCTAATTGGCTCTTCAGGAGTGTTGAAGGCAGAACCCAGCCTGAAGTAGTACGATGTGAAACCTAGTGGTTTGACAGGTGGTTGACAGGAGAGGAGCAGTTTTACAAACTTTTATATGATTCATCTTTTAAATATTACAAAAGCACAAAAGTGAGTATTAATTCTTGGATGGAAAATGCACCAGACTTTCCTTTTTGGACACTGCCCCCAGTGCACATACTCACGTTATGCTCAAGTATGTTTGCAGGCACCTACGCAAACATCTGTACAAAGCGGCCACAGATATGCAGTTGTATATATCAGCCTTTACTCGTGTGCATTAGGGCCTCAGTAATAGTCTCTGATTAAGCTGAATAGAACACTATATTGTTTGATTCAACTTGTTTGAATTTGTCTGATTTAGAAGCACCCTTGAAAAAGCTACTGGCATTAGAAGTTTTTGGACACATTTTATTTCAGAGGAATATTTTCTTATTCACTATTGTATTTTTCAAGCAGTTGATGTTTTTGCTTCCTTTGATTGACAGGGTGGCTATGCAGCATACAGGTATGCCCAGCCAGCCGCAGCAGCTGCAGCAGCTTACAGTGACAGGTAAGTCTGCCCTCACTGTCTGGGGGTGGTATTACACCTTCTCACTGTCCACAGTGAGACTAACACTTGTTTCTGTTTGGTATATGTCCTCACATTTGGTATAGAGTTAGAACACAGTACAATTCGTAAACAATTTATATGGTTACAAATCTCTAATTTCCCGTTGTGACCCATTCAAGCTGAGTTTCTTAGCTCTCATGTAGGGGTATTAAATGTACTGGGTGAAACTAGAAATTGTGCTGGTTCACAGGTACCATTGTACATTGGGAATCGGACACATATGCATTGGGATTGGTAACCATAAATGTCCAATTGAAGCAGAATTACTCACGATAGTATAATGGATTTGTGAAAACACATTTTGGACATCTTGAGACCTCTTAGTATCAGTATCTTCGATAGGTATATACTCTTGTATCTCAGTAAGCTTACTTCTCTGAACCTGGGCCACTTATCTAAGGTCTCTAGGGCTGTGTGTGAGTGTTTGTGGGAGTGGTGTGTGTGTGTTTGAGGAGCAGGGTGGTGCCAGGTTGTCAGTAATTTATCTGAGACCTGTGGGGACCCTGTCAGGTTGGATCAGGGCAGGCGCTGGTTTAATCTAGGCGAGATTGAGCGTGTCAGTGGCGATAAGGCCCGGCCCTGCCCGCTAGCCTGAAGAGCGCAGATAATGTAAGATTTATCAGAGCCAAGCACCGATTCACATCAGAGCAGGTGAAGAGACTGACATTCTACAGCAGTGATTTCAGCCACCTCCTCCTCTCTCGCTCACTATTATTCTTCCCACTTGGCTTACTCTCTTATTCTCTTCCCCAACAAGCCTCTTTCTTCTCAAAAACTCTTTCTTCTGTGCATTTCTACATTCTCGTTTTACTAGTGAACAACACTTCAGATATGTGCCATTTATTTGTGTATACTCTCATAAAGAAGATACTAAACTGCCACTGGGATAGTGCCCCTCGCATCACTGAAGTGGTACCCATCAAGGTACCTCTCAGTATCTTTAGTTAGGGATATTCAATTGCTGTTCTATTCGGAGATTTGGCTCCTTACTCCATGTCTTAACTTCAGGCATTTTATTTTATTTTATTTATTTATTCGTATATTTAGTATATTTTGTAAAAAGGTATATCCTTTTCCCTGGGAAATGTACCCCTTGCCCCTGGGAAACAGGGAACATTGGCTTTCTTTGTTCCTTGATGAATTAAAACCTATATAAACCTATATAATATTTTCTGACACTCACAGTATTACAGGCATTTTTGCATAGGCAATATGAGCATCCTATACCAAAAGTGATGTACTTGAACTAGACAGGTGTAAAGGGGACATTTGGCTGACTTACAATCATTAGTTAAAGGGATAGTCCCCCTGGAGCAACTAGGGATACAGAAGGTTGAACCTGCAACTTTGTGGGTGAACAGTTCTGGTCCTGGAAGGATGTTATCCAGCACAGTTTGGTGTTTTTCGTGCTCCAACACATCTGGTTGAGCTCACTTGTTGTCAGGTTTAGAGAGAGTGTTTGAAGAGGGCATTTACCACCTTGCACTGGACAGCAGCTCTTAAGAACCAGAGAATCAGCAACACCAGTTTTATGGAATCTAGTGCAATTTTGCAAACTTGCAAAATAATTTTGTCAAAAAATGATTGTAGGCACAATTATAGGCCTTTAATAAGTATCTATGTGTTCAGTAAACCAAGACTGAACAAACACAAACTGCTTAGCAGTCAATACCGGTGAAATCCATTCATCATTAGTGATTTTGTAGGGTTTTATAAGGCTCTTCACCTGTTGATGAAAAATCTTTTCTCATAGTTTCAAATAATCAGGAATATATGTTCAGAATAAACAGCTTCCTAGTTTTTTCTCTAACCAGAGTAGTTATTTTTTTTCTGATGAATGAGATGCTTTACAGGGTAATGCCCATTTGTTCAGACTGGCCAGGCTCCACAGTGCACAGTCTTTCCTGGGGATTCCCGGGTGAACTCCTCAGAACGGTCCGGCACAAACCGTCAAAATCCCCTCTGTTCAGCTTTCTCATTTTCTCGTGCTGGCCTGACCTTTGATGTTGTAATAATCCCGGATGACAAAAACCTGGTCAGATCCGATAGTATTTCCATGTGTAATAGCCGTGTCTGGGCAGAGGATTTCCCCTCTCTCCTCTTTTCTCCTCTCTCAGTCCGTGCCCTCAGCCCAGGCCTCGCACTGCCTTATCTGCTCCCCACAGGCCCTCATTTGCAAGTGTGTGTCTGGAGAAAAGTAAACAAATGAAGAAGGGAAGTGCTGGGAGTAAATAAATAAATAAGTGAACAAGTGAGGCCCATCTTGGAGGAATTAGTTCCAATCCGCCAACAATGAAAAGAGTGGGAGAAACAGCCACCCCCAGTGCAGGCTGGGTAAACAAGGAAAGGGCAAAGGAGCATGGACAGAATGAAGAGAGCCATATACACATATACACACACACACGCACACACACACTCTAAATATGCCCTGAGCACGCTGACTCTTTTCTACCAGCCATCCTCCTTTCATTCTGCGCTCCTGTTGTCTTTAAAGTCTTACTTTTTTCAGTAAGCTGTTTTCTCCTTCCATTCCATTCTATTCATATTGTTCTCGTCTCTCCCACTATCTCTCTCTTTTATTTCTCTGTGCATTTGTTTCTCTGTGCATTTGTCCCTCTCGGATCTATATAACCTTTAGCACATCCTCAGAAAGTTAACATGCTCACAACTTTTACACCTGAACAGCAATGACTGAGCACAAATCACTTTTCCCTGCACTCTTACCTTTATAACTTACATTTACAGGCCGAGTTATAGAAATAGATATAGGTAATAGAACTAGTTAAATCGTACACAGGCTGCCTGTTCACTGTATTTCTGTTGAAACTTTAATGTGTTTAATAGATGCCTCAATCTTTCCTTCTTTACATTACAGTTTTGGCAGAGTCTATGCAACAGCAGACCCCTACCACCACACGATTGGACCTGCAGCCACGTACAGCGTGGGCACTATGGTGAGTCTGCATAACACAGCTTGAAGCCTTCACCTTTATAGCACAAATGCAAGCATCCCCAGCTTCATCCACATTTCAGATGTCACTCAAGATCACCTAGCCTTTAAAGAAAAACCAAACAGGGAGATGGCACAGTGGCTAGCGTCAAACAGAGTTAACTAGGCCAGACACTCCTCAATGCTAGAGATAACGTAACGTAAATAGTCTGTTGAAGAAATGAAGTTTGGGGTGGTTGCAAATTCTTTGTGCTGCGGCTGCAAACACTGTGTAAAGAACCTGAGGCTTGCCATTGTTGGACAAAAATACTGGAGCGCATCTCTGCAGGTATGTCTCAGTTTGTTCACATTAATTGAACACAGGATCCCCTCTGCCCCGGTAAATGAAAGGGGATGTCCTGTCTGAAAGTCCCTGCTGAAGTGAAACTTTTAGTATGTGAGTCTGATTCAGACAAACCATTTTCCTTTCCATATGAGTTCGCTGAAATTGTTGTGGGGATAGTTGTTCTGTTAATGTTTGTTTTTAGCTAGCTTTTGCAGCTAACATCAAAGATGAAAAATTCCAAAACTCCTACCTGCATTAAAGAAAGAGCTGTATGATTTGTTTGTTTTTGTATTTTTGTTTTTGTACTTTTTTTTTTACTGGTAGGGACATTTCCAAAGATTAACGAGCATCAAGCGCGTGCAGCGGCGTGCCGAGGGAGATTAAAGAAGAGCGAGAGATAGAGAGCAAGAAAGACTAAAAAAGATTCCATCGCTTCCGCCTTCCCCTGCCCATGAGGCTTATTGGACAAACACTCCGCCTAAGACAAATGGCTGGAATTTACCAAGCCGACATGCGTGTGATTTTCAAAACAGAATTATTCCCCGGTGCAGCTGCTAGCTAAAAGCTTTCATTAATTAAGACCATTTTTTTCCCTCTTCATTTACTTAATTAAAACTGTGGCCTGTGTTGCTTTTTTCCTTCCTTCTTCCTCCTGTTTTGTTTTTTCAAAATTGTCCTCCCTTTCTCGTGACTGCAATTTGCCATTCTAAAGAAGCACCAAAACATGTTGCTGTCCCTGAGCAGTGTCTCTCTTTTGGACAGCGCGCTAGAGGCTCTGACTAGTGCAAGGGGGCAAACTGGTAGCGGCTAAAGGAACCACGCTGGACGGAGCACTGAGTGCAAATTAATAGAATTTAATCACATTTGATCAGCAGATCTCAAGTAAAAAGTAATCTAATAATGAGTCCCTCAGAGGATACAGAAAGTTAGTTTTGCCTGCTCTCTGAGAGAACAGAATTCATGCCACGTTTAAGGCGTGTGTTTTTTTGCACCGAGCTGGTTTTGGAGAGGCTGGGGGTGAAGCCTTTGAAGTTTTTTGCAGTGGGCCAGAGCAGCGGGGCACTACGGCAGTCCAGCTAAAACAGAGTGCTGAGGAAGTGATTAATATAGGATGTCTCTGGTCAAATAAACCTGAGGACGAGACGCACTACCCTCTGGGTAGGACGACTATATTGAGTCTCTAAAGAAAACCGTCTCCCTCTTGCTGAGTTGCTGAGCCAAAATACATTCCTGTAATCACCTACACGTCATTTTGAACCATTTGGTGGTTCCCCAGAAACGATCAGAGATCTGTGTATAGTGGGAAAAATTTAGTTTGGACTGTTAAACGTATGCGTTGGCTTGCTTTAGTCGCTACTCATTTGCACCTTAGAGGTTCTCTTCAGATCAGTCACACATCAAGCCATGGAATTTTCCCTGATATTGCCGAGCAAACGTCAGATGATTTGGGATGAAATGAAAGGAAGAAGAAAGGGAAGCATATTCTAAGAAAACAGAATCCAACAAATCTACTTTATACTGATTGGAACCTTTTTGTTTTTCATCTTTGATGTTGCAGGCTAGCCTATACAGAGGAGGGTACAGTCGCTTCACTCCCTACTAAAGACAGAAAACCCATCCCCAGACAAAACAAAAAGCAAACAAAAAACAAACAACCCATCACCTCCTTCCCGGGAAAACTAAATAGAGCAAAACGTTTCCGGGTTTCCACCAGCCCTACCTTGAACAATCTTTCAAGTTGATGTTGACCTTTCCATTTAAAGTCAAACTTCTGTGTGATTTTTTCCTATGATTTTCTCTGATGTTTCTGTCATTGCTGTATTGATTTCAAATCTGTTTTGTTTGTATCAAAATGTGTGGTCCGAAAGGGGAGGGGCTGAATGACAGCTTGGAAGGAGGAGAGATGCTGTCCAATGAGCTTTCTCATTTAGTCTGGCCTTAGATTTATGAGTATGAGCTCAGCTGATTTATGCTTGAAGGGAGTGGAGAGAGCCTTGCAGTGGCATTACGTCCATTACTGAATGGCACTGCACTAAGCAACCTGTGCAAAACAACGACTCATCCAGAAACACAAGCATATGTCCTTCTCCACTCTCCTTGCACCAAAAATAGACTGTTTACATTTCCCTGATTTTCAAGCTTTACTTGTCTGAGGGCTCTATGTTACAGGAATGCTACATATTTATCCACTGGAACCCATTCCGCTAATTCAGAGTGGGACCATTTTTCTAAACTGTGAAGAAAAATGGCTTTTTTTTTCAAAAGCTTTAGGTTCTCCTTACGGAGTTGTTGCTTGACTGAATCAACGTATATAGGAAATCTGTCACAATATTTAATTTTCTGTATTGCTTTAAACACTCATTGGAACAGCCCTCTCCTCACCTTCCAGAGGGACCAATATGATGTCCTCATTGTCACTCTTTCCTTTGTATTAAATCCTGATTCATATTGAGAAATGTCCATGTAATATTATAAACTCCTGACTCTGAGATTGTTAATGTATATAGTTTTGGAATATCCCTGTCGAGAGTTTATTTTGTGTTTTGGTCCAAAGGTATTCCATTGCTACAGATTACCATAATATTTCTGGGGGAAAAACCATAAATGCAGTCATTCAGTCGTCTTTGGTTATTTACAGTATAATGGAAAGCAGCAATAACTGAATGAACGTTGTCGAAGTAGCTTGCGTAATATCTTCACATTCTTCAAATCTTTTTTTTTTTTTTATTGAGAACTGCTTGGTCTGGACCTGTTTTCCCAGAACTGTTACAATATAAGCAACATAAACTTTACCATTATTCTATTCACAGTATCTGAACAGAATAAAAGAGCATGTACAGTAAAAACTTCTCTCTCTGTCTCTGAGGGGAACAGAGCTTATATTCATGATCAAGTGCCCTGAGCAAGGCTTCCCAGTACGAGTGCATGCTTAATCACCGCCATTATCTCTAGCTCTTGTATCATTCTGTAAATAAACATAGTGCATTAATATGAAAAGGGAGAGTGCTTTCCCACTACATGGTCTATTGCACCATCTAGCTGATGAAATCTTGAAATCCCACTGCAGCATAAGTGATGACAGCGAAGCCAGAGCAACACGCTGCTGAAATATTCATTGCTGTTGTGTTTAAATAGAAGGCACACACTTCTTCTTAAAGGTCACTCCTGCAACGAGATGCAGAAATACAATACGGAGATAAAACTGCTCAAAAAGGCAAAAGTGCCAAGTAAGTTTAAAATGAGAAACAAAGAGGCTTTTTCCATCCCATGAGATGCTGCACATTTTGCAGAGACGAAGAGGCGCACAGCACTGAACAACATGTTCAGGTATTGATCTGCTGTTGAGTTACTTGTTAAGTGCCTGGTGTGTCCCACCGAAGTCATATATTTCTTCAACATTATTAGCAGGCCAGAAACGTATAGCTGGTTTCAGAAACCTTAATAAGACAGCAAAGATTTAAGAGGCCTCACAAGGTAGAAGGGAGATGTTAGAGCAAGACAAATAATTTGGGTTCAGGAAGATCAATTGGACCTCGTCAGACATAGTGTGTACCTCCTCTCAGGTAAGATACATACCAGTTAACCATGTCACAATCGCTCAAATGCACTCGTTCAGCCAGAAGACGAAAGGAGTAAAGGTGACCCTCGGAAACAAATTCATATATATATATAAGTCTTTATTTTCTGTTTCTATCCAACCAGCACTGAAAGGGAATTCAACATTCAGAAATAAGCAAAGTTGTATGTGTTTTGAAGAGTTACTGTGCAACTTTAACTTCTTTGCACTGCAAGTCATGCAAGTCACTTCGCATACAATGCAAAGGTTTTGTTAAACGAAAACATACCATGAAGCTGGGCCTGTCATCATGAATTTTCATATGTAATGTTACTAAAATTGTGGTAAATCGGTAAGAATCAGGTTTATTAGACCCAACATGAGTTTAATAGAAAAAAGACAGGAATACTAGTTCATGCAGAAATACACTGTAGGCCAGAACATAAAAAACTATCGATAAACAATGCCTAAGACAAATTTATAACCATTTTGTAATACATTTCTGCGAGGTCGTTTTTAGAGGTTTATGAGGGCTACTATCACTGCTGCTGCTGCTGCTGCTGCTGCTGCTGCTGCGTGTAATGCTGACCTGGCAAGTTTCTCTAGAATAATGCATTTTTTTTATCAAAACAGTCTGAGCATGCCAGTTATACTCAACATGTCTAGTTATACTGAAATTTACAAATATGTGAAATTCCTCTTTGATATTTCTTTTTTCCCTCTCCATGTTCTATATGAACTGTGCCAAGTTTTTCCTCAGTGGATTTCACTAAGGCATAAGGCTCTCTCTCAAGGTGACTCTACCCTCATTCCCAGACAGCCTGTGATAAGACATGCTAGGCCTTTAGAGAACATACAGAGAACGGGTGTGTGTGAAAGAGAAAAAAGAAGAGAAGGAGGAAGAGAGAGAGAGAGAAAGAGTGGGAGAAGCCAATAATCCTCTGTGTGAAATAGGGCCTCTCTCGTTTCCGAGTTGCTCAGGGCGTTGATCATGTCCCCAAGGCTGAGAAGCAGCTCACATAGCCATGCATTGACACACACACACCTTGCCCAGTAAATAGCTGCTTGCTCTCTTCGAATGGAATCGAAAAGGAGGGAGTTATAGAAGAAAGGGAGAAAAGAGCCAGGATGGAGAGGCAGCATCCAAGGCAATTTACTCCACAGATTAAAGATAACACCATTGAGTCAATAACCACTGATCTCATTTGAAGATACACTAGGCTTACTCTGCGCATAGCGCTGCCGTTCTGCTCGTTCTATTACCATAGCAGTTGTGACTCCAGACACACCATTCTCCAGACTGAAATCGCATGCAGCCCATTGTAAAACAGAGATTGGATGCAGTGCTTTTCCTCCTTTGAAGAAGAAATCTACCATACAACATAATATTTCACTTAAATAAGCATCCTGCCCACCTCCCTCCACCACTTTCCACATCTCCAGCCTGTGTCTTCATCTGTAGGGAGGAAAATCCCTAACATGAGACAAGAGGAGTCTTTATTGCTGGTATTATACTAATATTTAAACTGCACATATTATTAACACTGATGAAACAACACTGAGTTCAGTTAACAATTTATTGTTCTTAATGTTTAAGGAAATACTGCATACTGATAGATTATAGATTATATATTTAGATCATCAGTTTATAGCTTCTGTACACTGCATAATATTTCTTTTATATGTGTAAGCAAGAAGAACACTCTTTGTAATTTATTTTACAACTAAGCCATGTTGTCTAGTAGTTAGTAAAGCATGTTTAGCCATATCTACCTGTTTAGATTTGCAGGGATTTCGTTATTCGAATTTGTTGGGAAAAATAGTGCACCATTTAATCACTGATGGTCCTGGTCTAATTAAATTCTCCAAAGAATTTCAGAATCCCGTCTTGCGCAGTACAGCAAATCGCCAAAACGGTTCAAATCAGACCAATCCGTTTTTCCTGAGTGGAAAACAGCAAAAGTCCTAAAACCCACCTGGACCCATCAGACAGTGTGCCGCATGAGCACCATCTCTTAGTCCTCGGTTTTTATTTGCTTTATAACACAGTAAATGCTTTTTGGAGGGTAGCTGCAATCACAGTGCCTCCCAGCTGAAAATGTTGCTGTCCTTTATCAGGTAACAACCAAGCTTCACAACCTTAAAAGCTCTTTCTCTGTGGGAATGGAATACTGGACTGGCGCTTCCAAAACTACTGCTAACATGAGCTGTAAATAACACTGATGATCTACACCCAGGCTTACACTTTATCTGTTCTGCAGTACTGTTTGTTGGTTTTCTTTCTTCTATGTACATATGCTTTCTTCTATAAATAAGACGCCGATCCTAGTTCGATCGATATGAAGTTGTTTACTTGTGTGTGACAATAGATGTGTTAGCATATTTAAGGAACCACAGCTCTACTGTAGTGCTTAAAGCTTAGAGAAGCAAAGCAAATGATCCACTCTTCTTTTTATAAACTTATACTACAAGCCTAAGGACACTCCATGGTGGATTTTTTATAGAACTATGATAGAAGCTTTAAATCACCTTTCTTTATACTTCCTTCCGAAGAGAAGAGAGAGCCGATTATGTCTAAATGTGTTTCAATAACTCTGTGCAGTGTAGTCGGGCTATTTAAATGTGTGTATATGAGGTATTTAATCTGCTCTCTGACATTGATTTCATTTTCATTTTCAATGAAAGACAATTTTAAATGACTCTTCCTTCTGCCAATGAACACAAAATAAGATTATTAGACATATCTAATAGTGAACATTTACCATTCACACCTCTTTAAAATGTTTGTGACTTTCTCCGTGCTGCATCGGATGAGGAGTAGTGAGTAAACTGTTGCCTGTTATCCTGTACAGCTAGAAATCCTATAAACCCATACACTATCTATGCAGAAATGTGGAACTCGTTATTTTGATTTAAGTGGCTCTTAGTAAAGGCTATCACATTTTATCTAGATTACAAAGAATTATATTAATCATACTGCATTATTACTCGATTACAGCTCAATTAGCTATTTGTGTGATTATAGCGTGCTGAGAGTGAGGCTAAATAGGGCTGAAAAAGAGATGAGTGCTTAGAGGACAGTTTGCTGGCATCTAAATGAAAGTGTAGGCTTGCAGATTGACATGATGGAAGCCTTTATCTTGCATGGATGCTGCACTGTGCCATTAAAGATTGCCCATTTAATTGGCTCTGTTAATGCAGTCATTTGTAAGATGGCACCACGGGCCAAGGGCCAGTAGCGAATGGCAACGTTTTTCTCCCTGTCTACTTTTTCTCATTATTGGCGAAAGTTTTTAAATATTCACCAGTTTCATAAAGTGAAAGACAGGTCAGTCATTTTCTGACAACTGAAAATGATCTTTCCCTTTGGATTCTAAGACATGACACGAATGCATTTGTCAATACGGCATATATTTGCATGTTTGTAAATGTCTCCGATGTATACTACAGTACTCCAAGTGAAAGGAGCAAGATAAAAGGAGTAGAACATGTCCTTTCAATCTGAATAACTAGAACAGAAAACACTTACGGATAGAACCAGCGCAGTCTTTTTATTCTTTGTAATGTGAAAAAATAAACCCGAAAATTTTGTCAGAGCGGATAAGACTCAGAAAAGTGACACATAAACCCTTCAAAGGTTTGAAAAAAAGTCTACCTCCTAGCCTACCTCACTACCTGGCAGAGAAGCAGGCGGAGAGATACAGGCATGCAATGCAATATTAGGCCAAAACACACAATACGTTATAATGAAAGGTAAGAAATCTTAATCATAATATTACATCAGAACTATTGCAACCACGATTTTAGAACAGAAACAGAGGATCCATCTCCAGCCTTCTACTGCTGCTACATGAGTTATTAAACTACATTATTAATGCACTTTTTTGCTTCTGATATTGGAATTATAGAGTCATTTAAAATGAAGTCTTTTCAGTGTCCTGTTTAACATGAACATTTTCTTCTGTCAGGGGATTTTTAAAAAGATGTTTTTAAAAATAAGCAAAAATGTACCTTTGTGCAAATACTATATATATATATGTACACATATACTGCAAATCATCTTTTATATGTATAACCTGTCGCCACTACTGTAGTCCTAAACGTGTACTTGCTGTTGTTCAGATGTGCTGGTCATTTTCAATTTTTCTTTTTTTTTCTGATTCACTGAGTGTTGAAATCATTGACTGGTCGTGAGAGTTGACTTCTATTTAACCATTTGTTATATGCTCAGAAGATTATGTAGTTATAGATCTGTACAGTATACAAAAACACAGGTTTCATCTGTTTTGTGTCTAAATAAAAGGGGATTATAACATGTTCATCTTTGTACATACCCTGCGTAGTGTTTTGCGGAAGTGTTTACATAATAATGGATCAGTTTTCATACTTAATGTTTGTTTAATAAGGAAAAAATGCGAGATCAAATGGAAATTTTCTGTTTCGTTAAAAATCAGTACTTTCATATGCCCAAAAGTATGTCCAGTTTAACATATTTTGATTAAAAAAACCCTTTTTTTTTCAAATGGTTTGATTGATTGTGATCAGACAAGCTCAGAGATTATATATTACACAAAAAGTTATATTTCAGTAATGGACATTACAGGTTTACATTAGCCATGCACAACTGCAATTCAATTTAGTCCACAATAAGGCTTAATCCATGGATCCAGCTGTATAACTATAATTGCTGGTTTTAAATAGTAATGAACAGTTAAATTTTTTGACATTTGACACCTGTGTCACAATCACTTGAGAGAAAAGAGCCTGTCCAGAGTGAATGGAATCAGACTGCTGATCCGCTGGAGTGGCTCTAGTAGCTCTTTCTCAGTCGATTTCTGTCCTTGTTTGTCAAGTGAAAGCGCGCCGGAGCCCGTCCTGTGTCTGTGTAAGAGATAATGTGGCTCGTGTCGAGAACAGAAGCCCATCATTGGGCTTGATCAGTATGCCAGAGCACATCTGTGGGCTCCTCCAGGGAGGGCTGAGCAACTACAAAGTGATGTTAAAATTAAAGTCGGCCTCTACTCTCTTCTAAGGCTCTTCAGTGCACTGCCACATCTCCCTAAATTAGAGAGCTTCTGTCAGGACGAGCGCCCCAGGACACCCCACAACTCTTCCTGCAGTCCCTCTCCTCTTCCTCTCCTCCTCTCGCTCTCTCTGTTCTTCTCTCTCCCTGTCCAGTGAAGGCACTGTGGAACCTTTGCTCTTTCCTCCTTCATTATCACATTTGTAAAGTTACTTAATTAGATCCAGCCTTCGCCGCAGCTCTTTCGCTGCATCTTGCTTTCGATTCTGTCCCTCTATTCTAGGATTTGGGAGATAATTCCAAAATGTGTGTTTAGTATTACATCCAAGGATTACTCCAAATGCTAAGTCTGTGCAATTAGCAGAATGTAATAGGCAGATCTTTCAATGCAAACTGGATTTTGCTTGTTTACTGTTAAATAACTTCAGCTGGTTAACAAATGCATGCGAACAGAATTGTGTGAATACACGTTTCATTCCTCCCTCTGTTTTTCTATTCCCAGTAAATAAAAGGAAAGCGGAGGGACCACCGAAGAGATGGATGTCAGCTTAATAGTGGACGACGAGAAGGTATACGGAGGCGAAACACAAAAAAAAAATACATTAAAAAAATGAAAACACACATAAAGAAGTTAAAAGGATCCCTTCCACCAAGGCTGTGAGCTGAAGGCATCGTACAGTGACGGAAACGTTTGTGAAAGACGCAGCCAGGTTGCGGAAGGAAGAGTTAGCTTTCATCCGGGACAGCCTGGCTGGGTGGAGGACAAGAGAAGAGCTCATCATAAAACTTTTTATTTTTCTAAACTTTTTTAAGTTTATGATTTCAAAAAGAGAAAAAAAGATGGGTGTATATATATATATCTATATAGCGATATATGTATGTATAAATATGTTACAAAAAGACAAATGTTAAAAAAAAAAAAAAAAGATCAGCAGAGATGAATGATGCATCAATGCAGTGCTGTTGGAGAGGGGGGTGGGGGGTGTTCATATCCCTCACTGTAACACCCCCCACCCCCCTCCTATTGCAGACCAGCTTGTCCTGCCCATAAGACTGGGTGGGGAAAGGGCACTGGGCAGGGGGGCTGCAGCTCCTTTAGACACAATTCCACGCAGCCTGGCTTCACGCGGAGCTACAGCGCGTGCTGCAGCTGTGTCTTCCATCACTGACCTTCTGTCGCGGGTCAGCAGTGACAGCTAATGCCTCGGTGGACTAAGGCTAAGTTCCTGTTGAACTGCATTACTTTCCAGGGGAAAAGGTCATGGGCCTTTAGTGAGTGATGTTGGCCTGAAAGAGAAGCTTTTATTCACTCCTCCACCCTCCATCTCTCAAATGTCAGGATCGTTGGCTTAAAGCAGTTTTTCTAACTAGACATGACAGGAAAAAAAATGAGCAAAACTTCATGTTGAATTTGAATTATGAATTTCCACTGTACTATAATTATCATATTACATGCCAAGTATAAGCCGGTGTTAAGAAAAGACGATATTTAAAAAAAAAAAACGACTTTGAAATTTGTTAGGATCATCAGTATCTTTTACATGACAAGAGGGGCAGGTGAAGTCAAGGTGCTGTAAATATACCACCAAAAGCCTGTCCACAACAGAGATCTGAACGATTAAGGTCTTACAGAGGTCTCTTACGAATGATTAAGGTCTTACGGAGGTTTCATGAGGCTGTGCCCATGCTGTGGGAAGTACAGAATGGTAAATGGTCGCCCTGAATAGACTCATGTCATGGCTGATTGTGGCGAGAGCTGAAACAAGACCTGCTGATGTCTGTGCCCAGCCAGATTACAAGATGCAGTTCATATAGCTGTTCACGCTGTCTGTCAACCCTCAGTTTTCAGTAGCACAATGTGTAAAGGCCCACGGAAGTAGAATGGGAGTACTGGGGCATACAGGGGTGTGAATGTAAGTGTGTGTGTGTGCGCGTGCGTGTGTGAGCGTTTGCTCTAATGTGTGGGCATGTACTGGTCGCAAGGGAGTTAGTGGGAAATAGGTGGAAAGGGGGCTTCATAGATTCGTGGCCCCAGTGCTACCAAAAAGCATTACATTGTGGTGTTGTTGTGGAGGTGGCCGTGCTGTGTAGTAAACCACTTTTGTACATGGTGTCAGGGGGCTACAAATTAAGAAAATTGGAGCTGTCTGCTTGGTATTGTCACAGGAGTTTGGCCATCCATCTTGAAAATGGGCTCTTGCCTGCTATAATGTGAGAAACAAAGTGAGATGGGCAGCAGTTTAGTCAAAGGGTTGCAAGCAAAGTTTTACTAAAAGTCTGTTACCTTTCTACTTCTATTGAGCTCCACTTTAGTGACATCCTTATATATTTAAACGTTGTACTAATAACATGCTGCTGAGCATGGTCAAATGTCAATTGTAGCCATTTACTAATGTTGTATTATTGTATTACAAGTATGGAAAACATTTATATATGAATATATCTATTTGTGACTTTGCGACCCTTCAAATGATGATTTTATCTTTAGTTTTTCGATGGTGGTTCAGGTTCATTTTTGACGGAAATTTATGCACTGTCAATGTACTGAGAGATTTTTACTTCGGTGGCATTTTTCTGTCTGTCTGAGTCTTTGTTTCAGCTACTGAA
Source organism: Brachypetersius altus (assembly GCA_037974465.1). Lineage (NCBI taxonomy): Eukaryota > Metazoa > Chordata > Actinopteri > Characiformes > Alestidae > Brachypetersius > Brachypetersius altus. The sequence continues at coordinate 34,328,448 of JBBPDB010000108.1, forward strand.
TGTACTTCAAACTCTTGAACTTTTTATGTACATGTCATTATTTTTTAAGCAGTACTTTGTAAATGTATGTACATGGTTTAGCTAAGTCTCTGTTCCGATGCTGGACCCCGGGTTCTGTTGGAGACGAGATGGAACTCTGCGAGTCCCATTGACTTCTCACACATGGAATAGGAGCGCTACGGTCAGCCACTGGACCTGCAGGACAGACATCATGAGCAACATGCTAAATTATTGAATCAGTCAGAATGGTTTACCAATGTGCTTCAAAAAAAGGAACAATGTGCTGTCTGAGTTAGATAAGAAAAATTACTTCTCAAATGTTTGTTTTTCTTGATGCAAAATGTGAACAGTTTACCTACATGCAAAAGCTTCCTGTTCAGAGGTATTACTCTATATGTGGATTTAAAAAATGAAAACATTTTTGATGTGACATACCGTAGATTTTTTTGTTTTGTTTTGTTTTAATTTTCCCAGGAATTTGATTTGTGGTCAGTATGAAAGAATGGTACATTAAGCAACATGTTGGTAAGCTTCTTCTCCAGATGGCATTCCTGAGCTTTGCAAAATCATGAGCTTCCTTGGACTCAGGTGTTATGACGAGACAAAACTGTCATGTTTCCCCTCCATAGATAAAGATATAACTCCTATTCGCTGCATTCTTCCTCTCAGAACAATACTTTATTTTCTATGAAGCCGGCAATTCGTATCTCAGCGATTGTACTACTTTGATACTTAATGGATCATTAAAGGCAACCATATCCTGGTCTGTGGAGGCATCTGTTCACCCATGAGAAGAGAGTTGTGGAGCATTTCCATGCATCAGCAGTGGCAGATGGAAATCCCCCGTCAAGATGAGCTGTTTCAGGGACACTAAAAGCGAGTGGCCGAATCTGCACTGAAAGAGACTGTGACTGAACAAACTTAACAAAAAGATGTCAAATCCACAGAGATCTGAGACCTCTGGGTTTATTTCTTTGCTTTTTGTCTGTATGACACATATATCTTGTTTACATGTCCTGGTTTTTGACTCTGCTGTGAGGTGTGTGTCAGCTCTTGCACTGTACCTTTTGGCTTGCTGTCTTCACCCTGTTGCTACTACCTGCTTCCTTCAAGTCCATAGACCCGTCCACCTAAGCACCAAAGCCAGCTCGCCCTGTCTTCCTCAGCCCAAAGCCAAGAGCCAATGCAAACTGTAGTCTGCACATAGTCCCCTATCTTTAGCTTGACCTGAAACAAGTGCTTGTGACCTCGACCCCACCCCACCCCCCAACCAAAACTTTTGTCTTCCTGTGCGCAAACAGGCCCAAGAGCACTTATGCAGCTAACTCTGTCCACTGAAGTCCCTTCAGCCACGGCTTCAACTCTACCGTCTCTCAAACCCAAACTGACCAAGCAGGCCAATCAGTCTTTACTAAAGCTGACCCAATCCCAGTCCAACGGTCAGTCCTGACCTCTCCATGACCCAGCAGCCCTGCGCGTCTTCACCAAGTCCCCTAAGCACAAAGGTTTAAATGGGGTGTGAGTAGGCCGTCTCAGTGAAAGAGGAACCATCCATCAACGCATCCATCCAGTGTCTGTATGCTTCCAGCCCCTTTCTTTTCTACTACAAATGTACAAAAGCTCCTTCCTCTGTCAGCTCAATACAAAAAAGGTGTTATACTACAAAAGAAAAAGAAAAAATACAATGTTATTCATGTGCTACACTGGCTTAACGTAACAACAAAGTTATTTCTAATATTTTGGGTTTTATTTTCTTCATATATATTTTGCAGTTGTTCCAAATAAGTACAAGTTAAAAAAAAACAAAAGAAATAAAAATAAGCAGATAAACGATAAATCGATATTGAGAAACGAAAAGACTAAACTTCAGCTGTTCTGGGTCTCTCTAACTTTGCATTTGAGTTGTTCTCTTTCTGTATGCTTCCAATGTGCTTCAGACAACCAGTACTATTTATTATATCATTATCTTATGATTATTATCATCATGATTAATATGATTAATAATAAATATTTCTTTCTTCAACAAACGAAAACCTGTTCTCTGTGGTGATGCTGTTGGTCAGTTTTGGAGGATGCCTCCTAGTTTAAAATCACTATTCTGTTATTTGAACTTGGAAGTAGAGGAAGTAGAGCTAAAACTGTGTTGTTACTTTGCTTCCATGGTAATTCATCTTTGACATGTCTACAAATGTGCAAGCTCTATTAAATAGCATTCATTAATGTAAGGTTCCTATATTGACTTTTTACCAAGTAACTTTAACCTGCAATGACCTTGAACAGGACAGTAAATACCATGTAAATATTCTGAACAGGGGAAAGATGAGGCTGTGTTGCAGTCACTGCCAGTGTTAAAGCTCAGAATTGGGAGTGAAAGGGATGATGAGGGTTTTAGGCCAATTTGTCTTCAGTCCCCCAAGGGCCACAAGACAGAGTGTACCTGTCCATCTCTGCGACGATCATTTACCTACACAAAGCAAACGCACCATCGATCCCTGCCTTCTGTCCTCCAAAACAACACAAAGACGTGAGCGCACCTGCTGTAACGAACAGGGCTTCACTCTTCACATCGATCCCACGTTTCTGTACTTTGTCATCCCCTCGTTACACACTCTATGAAGAGCCTGGTCCAGTCAAACAAAGCCTTACATAGAGGTCACCTGAGGATGTGACTGAAAAATACCAGCATGTTTTCGTCAGAGAACATCAGCAAGAGGGTACCATAGTAAGAGTCAGAGTCGACCCTTTCATTCTCTTTCTTCCTCTTTCTCTCACATGCCTTTTAATTTTTGCTCTAATTAAGCAGGCAAACTCTTCCTCTCCCTGTTGGTAGCTTTGGTGCAATGAGCCTCTCTTATCCTTCTTTGGTCAATTATGGATGCAGATGCAACTCCACTCATACAGATCAGACCTTGAACATCACTCTTAAAATAAAAAGTTCTTAAATTGTTCTTGGCTTGGACATGCGGTTCTAGGGAAAACATTTAATTACTCTAGGACCTTTACATTAACCATCCATCCATTAAATGGTTCTTTGGGGCAGCGTTTCCCAATCTGACACACAAACCAAGTTCAACTAATCAAGCATTTTGCTAATGAGCTGTTGAGTTGAACCAGGTTTGTTAGATAAGGAAATATTAGGGTCCCAGAAGCAACAACAATAGTGTGCAATAGCAGAATTGAAAAATATAGCTTTAGGGAACCAAAAGAATGGCATCGCTCCAAAGAATCCGTTTTTGCATCCTTTTTGAAAACAGTGATGCCCAGAAACCAGTGCAGTCAATTTCTGGAGCATTTTCCACATATTGACATTAATTCATCCCACTTGCCAATACCTGGAACACTTCCATGTGGAATTTAGTGGCACTTCGTCTGCAGCCCACAGTACCTTCTTACCATGGACAGTGACAAGAAGGTCTGCATGGAAAAGATTTGGCTTGTCTGTGATGGGGTTTCAGACTCATGGCACAAACCTCCACTGACACAAAGAAACAGAAGCTGCCATTGTCTGGATGAAGGCTATAAAGAGCACATGCCTGCTAGCCCCTCTGTGCACCACTGGGCTTACGTTAATTACACATGATCATATCATATGTTACTACAGGACCTATCCTTTCATCTACATGGCACGAGAGAGAGAGAGAGAGAAAAAGAGAAAGAGAAGGAGAAGAGAAAAAACTGGCAAAGAATTAATACTAATCACTGGTGCGGTAAATTAATTTTGGATTGCTTCTCTGGGTTCGTACAAAATTGTTTTGTTGAGGGGAAAAAGGAGATTAAGGCTTTAATTATACTTGGTAATTCATTCCACAAAATAAATCCGCGCTTCTAAAGGGCTCCCTTTCGAGGCGGTTATGTGGTGTCTGTCATGTGCAGGGGTTATAACGAGAGACAGCCAACCCAGTAAGCTTCACCTATTTCTAGGAAGTCAGATCAGAACAGGCTATCACTAATGTTACACGAAAGGTTAGAGAAGACAGAAGTAGTGTTTAATAATTCATGGCCAATCATGACAAACTGAGCTAAGACTCGAGATATATGGCAAAAGGCTCTGTTCCACTGCATGGTACCGACTCTACCTGACTTGACTCTACTCACCTTTTCCAGTTTTCCATTAGTCAAGTCTAGTACCTAGTACCTGGAACCATTTTTTGTACCTAAATTGAAATGGTACGTACCAAAATGTGACATGAAAACACTACTGACTACTGATTAATCAGAGAGAATCGTGAATATATACTGTGAATCCAGAACACCATTCCTTCACTATTACTCACTGCTACTGACTTTGGCACATTGAGGAAGATGTCATGACATCCACCAACCACATTAAGGGTGCACTAACTAACTACAGTGGAAAACGAACAAGGTACCCAGTACCAGAAATCACATCAAGTTGGCACCATGAAGTAGAAAAGTGAGTTATGATGTGTCTTCTTTTCTAATGCTAGGTAAAAGTCTCTGAAATGAAATGAGTCTGAATGAGTCCAATTCTAACCACTAAAGCCACCTGTTCCACAAGCAGCACCAGCTTTATTACAGACTCAGACCTATCCACTTTGCTGGCCACTTCATTAGCTCCACCCATCGTATTCGTCCTCCATTTAGATGTGCAATTACAAACGGTGGCCCATCTGTTGCCCTGCACAATTTGTCAGCCACCCTGTGAACCCTTCATCAGCGCAGCAATGATTTTGGAACATGGCTGAAGCAATTTCCATTCAGCCACAAGACCATTAGTGATACGGAATGATATGGCCTGGCTTAAATTCAGCCTTTCATTTCTTCCTAAAGGTGTTTGATAGGGTTGGAATCAGGGCTCTGTGCTGGCAAGTTCTTCCAGCCAAGTTCTTCTATACCCAAATCCAAAAAACATTTTTTTTATGGAGGTCACCGGCACAAAGCAGCGGGCAGCAAGGGATCTTCCCTAAACTCGCAACAAAGTGTGGCACACATGGATCTTTTAAATGTCCCTGTATGCTGTAGCATTAAGATTTCCCCTCACTAAAACTAAAGGGCCCAGTTCAAGCCATGAAAAACAGCCCCAGGCCATTTTCCTACTCAGCCAAGCTTGATATGGGACTTTAAAACAGATAGCATTCGACTGGCACCCACCAAACCCAAATTTGAATAAACAGTAGTCTATTAGAACCACTCCAGTCAACCCTTGTGGTTGCACACGGTGACCTTAGGCCTGTGTTGTGCCTGTTTGTCTGCTGTGGTAGCCATGGTAACCCATTCCATGAGACATCTGATGAACATGTTCTTGTGTCGTCCTTGAGCTTTGATACTGAAGACAGACAATTTGTACATGGAATGTGCTTAAGACCTTGTTCTTCTCTGTGGCTACCCTAGGCTTATTTTAAATCAAATCTAAAGCTGCACAGAGCTGAAAGATTCTTGCAGTGCTCTTCATTGAAACCCATTCTCCTGCCAGTGTTTGTCTATGAAGAATGCATGGCTGTACGCATGTTAGGAATGGGTGTGGCTGAATTAGACAAATCCACCAATTAGGAGTGGTGCTCATATGCTTTTAGCCTTGTTAGCTCATAGTACCTAGTTATATTCGTGGAAAATATAAAGAAATGGGCGCCTGAGTTGACCAGTTTGCAATAACAATTTAAGTTAAAGCAAAATTTAGAAAGGTCATATACTTATAATTATACAGATACAGACTAATCAGACATTACAGCATTACTAACAGAAGCAAGATCTATACAGTTACCAGTGAGGGTTGGTAACTGTATAGATCTTGAATTTTTTTCAGTATGAAGGTAATATCATTAATGAAACAATAATAAAATGATTTATTCACATCTTTGCAAGACTTATTTATGAAATGGATGCATGTTTCAGTGACATGGTCCTTATGAAGGTCTCTTGTGGTGCAATTTCTAAAACATGTCGAACAGTTTACTGGATCTAAGCAGTGACGGCTTCAATTAGGTGTGCGGCTACGCCAATGTGGTGTTAAGAGAAAACAAGGGTGAGTAAATGAGATGGAGAATGTGTGTGAAGACTAAGGAGAAACGCATCTTATTCAGCCACATGGATAAGATTACCGCCTCAGATGAGAGTAAATATTTACTGTGGACTTGATGGAGAGAGAGAGAGAGAGAGAGAGAGAGAGAGAGAGAGGGAGGGTGTTAGCTGGTCAAGTAAAAAAAATGCTCAATCTGTCTCACACACACAAGCACTTGATCCACACAGACTCTGTACACCTAGTGCAAACTCCTTTGTGGCTCTTATTAAACATGAGCCAGTTTGACACCCACACCTTTGTCTTAGACTTCACTAATCTGCCATCACAACTCTATTGCCCTTTCTCACTCTCTCTCTGTCTCTGTCTCTCTCTCGCTCTCACACACACTCCAGACACAAGCACAAACACCACGACTCCCCAGTGTGTGCTCTGCCAACAGGTCTCCAAATCCCGCCGCAAACACACCACCGCAACAGTGCTGATCTACTGCCAGCTCGCAGCTCAGTGAAGTAGAAAGAGAGAGAGAGAGAGAGAAATAAGGAGGATAAAAAAAAGAATACGGTTTTCACTCATTTCACTTTTTCTCTCTTATAAGGTTTTGCCGTTTTGCCACTGCTGGTTTTGCCACTTTAGGGGGCAGCACCGAAAGGCCTCAGATTGATATGATGTCACTGATATCAGAGTCTCAATTTAAATAATTGTTTGAAGACAATGGACCAACAGAAATGGCCCAAAATGGGAAAAATAAAATCTAATTTGTACATTAAAGTAAAGAACTTCGGTGTGCAGACATGAGATTTTGTTATAGTAGTGCTGGTATATGCTATGGGAGTTTATTCAAATGGCACAGGCTGCATTCGTATTGCTGTCAGAGAAGCATCGTTTCAGATATGACATTGCCGAAGTGGGCCTGTGCACAGGCCTTTTTCTCTCCGTAGAATGTGTATCTGTGTGTGTGTGTGTGTGTATGTTTCATCTGAGAGGCTTGGCCCCATGTGTCTGCGTGTGCATGTGTGTATGTGTGTGTGGGTAAAGGAGGTCCAGTGAGTATTAGTTGTGTTTACTCCTGGCTGTGAGGAATAGTTCTATTTAAGGCAGCCCATCTATCTCAGTCACATTCAATACAGCTTCAGCTGGCTTACAGCATGCCTATTTAAAATGGAAGCATGCAATCGTACAATAATGCCAGGGCTTGTTTGTTACACTATTGTTGTCTCCTTTTTTATTCTCTCTGTCTCTCCCTTTTCTCTCGATCTCTCTCTCACTGTCGTTTTCTCTGTCTCCCTCCCTCTCTCCTCCTCTTCTTATTCTTTGCTTTGCTCTATTCGATTTTCTAAAGCTCAGAGGTCCTCTGAGGCTTTTTTTTCTGTTCCTTACAGCTGTTTAAGGAGATCATATAAATCGATGCAGGGGAGAGAGCAGAGACACTAATTATGGGAGAATATTGTAACTATGGTGACGAGCAGCCTGGCGATACCCTCGGCCCTTCGTCTTGTTTTATTACGCGAGTTCATCACGAACACGTGTCAAGTTTATGTGTTGAATGAACACTGGCCCAGGGGCTGGTAGCTCTGAGAACAGGCTCTCCTGATTCCTCAGTGTACTCTGAGAACAAATAGATAGACACACACAAATCCACCCCTGCACCACAAATATATGAATGTTGGCACTAGCTAACATACTTCTGAACCTGTCTTTTACATCCATTGAAACTGTATTACTGTCTTACGTGGCTTTGTGAGATTGTGTGTAAGGCTACAGTTAGAGGTTTCTTCAATAAGTCATTATTTGACTTATCAATTGATTATTATTGTGAACAGTTATTCCTTGATGGAGTTTCCTCTCACTTTGCCTCCATTCCAGTGTCTCCATTAGCCAAACAATGCACTCTGCACCAATGCACTCTGCACCAAACCTTCCTGTAGTGTACTGGAATGTCAGTGTTTATCATTTGAACATTATCCGTTATTGTACAGTGTAAGCTAAGGTAAGAAGTAATTAACTTGTGTGCAGCATTACAAACGTTACAAGGGTTCCTTTTTTGGGCATGCAATTTTAAAATCAGCCAGACAGTTAAATGGTTAGGCCACGCAAATCTGGCTAGGCCATCCAAGCACTACTTTTTTAGAAACTAGGTCGTATGTTTGGGGTCATTGTGCATATTCTCCTCTTTCTTGACTGATGAGCTCTTGCTACATCATTTCTTTCATGTATGCACAACCATTCTTTCTTTCAAACATGTTGAGCTAATTTATTGCGAAAGAGTTTTGTTTTTGTTTTGTCTGACCAGAGCACATTGTTCTGAAAAAGTTTTAGTTTGGCTAAATGTGTGCAGATTTTTTTTCAGCAGAAGTGTTTCGCTTGCAGTTGTTGGAACGGAGACGATTGCAGTTCAGTTCATTGCTAATTGTTTTCTGTTTAATGTTGTGCCTGCTGTTTTCAGGTCACTCCCTTCAAGTGACTACTGACTTCTCTCTTTCTTTCCTCATCATTAGTCTGAGAGAATTCTAGCATGGTGCATCTGTCTGAGGACGTTTAGTCCATCAGGTTTAATGAACTTTCCACTTGCATATTAGCCAGAGATGGACATTGTTTATGATACATGTGTTTAATATACTCAAAAACAAAAAAAGGATTTTGTCATTGGTATTTGATATCATTAATGAAAATGGCAAGATATTTGTATCATACTTTCCTGTTTCTGCGATGTTTGTTTAAATACACTATGCTAAAACTTTTGTCAAGTTACGGAATATTCTAACTTATTAACTGACCCACGTCACGGCCCTTGGTTGACATAAGCTTGATACTTTCAGTTAAGTTGTCATTGGTTGTGCATGGGATAACAACTCTAAAGTGTTCCTTTCAGTGCCACAAGATCGTGTAATTTCTAAACGCACACATGTTTTGTGCTTTATTGTCATTAACAACATTGCTGCAACGTCATTAAACAGCAGGATGTCGGCTCATCCACCACTGGCATTTCTTCTCACAAGCCCTCACCCAGTGTGTAATTGGACCATTCTGTGTTTCTTGAGGATTGTTCTCAAGTCTGTGCTATTGAAGGCTTTCTGGGCACAATATTTACAATTTTCAATGTCGTTGTTCCACTTTGGATAGTCAGAACCAGATTGAAAAATAGTAACGCAGAGAAGCAGTACCCTAAGAAGACAGACATGAGTGAGGCAAACAAGAGAAGAGATAAGGGAGTTGAGCTGGTACAAGCCTGTCCTAAAAGTGCTAAAATGTTTGTTCTCTACTTCCAAAGAGGTGTCCAATGGCTGATAACTAAATAAGTGATTACTAAATGATTGCACCTTAATTGAAGTAGCTGTGGGATCATGCATTTGCAGATCATACCATGAACGACTGCCCCACACAGTATTATCAGATTTATGATTAACAATCAAATGAAAAATCAATTATTTAGAAACTAGTTTCTATGGATAAAGGTGCTATGCGTCTGCTTATGAATGGCTTGTTTGTTGCTGAAGCAACGTAGGCCTTTCATTACCAAACACTAATTAACAGAGTGATTTTATTAAAAAAATATATAAAAATACATGCACTTGCAGATAGCCTTTTTGAGTTTAATGTTTAGGAATCACCTTTACCTCCATTATGAATGCGTATGTGTTTTGTTCATATGTGTACATACAAACTCAGAAAACATTGTGTGTTAGTAGGAAGTGGATATGTAGTATATTGAATAAGTATATAAATACTTCTTTCTTCCCATTCTCCTGTTTTTTTTTATTCAATTAAAAACTGTCCAAAGTTTTGAACCCTTTTTTCAAGTTATTGATGTAATAGACTTGCGGCGTGTGTATTTGTAGAGACATGTTTGCATGTGTATGTGTGTGCATTCGTGTTTGCTCACGTATTGTATGTGTTTGTCTTGAAAGCATCCAGAGCTGCCCTGCTCTGGTATGCGCTTGTTGTTTGACAGCAAATGAATGTGTAGCTCCATTAATTAGCAGGGCTGCAGGGCTGGGGGGCCGTGCAGGGGGAGGAAGGGGCAGAGCCAGAGCGCAGCCTCAACACGTCTCGGCACACATCAGCTTGTTTTGATAAGGGACTTTCTGAATTACTGCGGCTCCGTCTGGACCACTTTCCCTCCGCTGTTCCAGCCAGCTCCTCTCATTACTCATCCTACTGGAGAAGAGCAGCAAAAAAAACAAAAAAAAAAAAAACAAAGGCGCAGGGATGAGAAGCATTAGCACATAATCATCCGCACGTCTGCTCCATACATGAAACAGCCTCATCCCTTCTTTCTGTTGTTTTTATTCACTTGGAGAAATAGTGAAATGATGAGTGGAGGAAGAGAAGAAGTGATGAAGGGTGTTTTGGGGCATTTTTTGCAGGTCCTGTGCAGCAGAGCCAGACACTGAGACTCATACACTGCTCCCTCACTCTTCAGTGACGTGGGATCATTTATATGTGTACCATTAGTGGCCCTTACAACAGCGAATGCATTCATTTCCTCCCAATGAGCTTTTATTGTTTGACGTTCTCTCTTGTTGGGGTTTAAGGCAGGGGAAGGGGTGCTGGAGAATTGGGGAGCACATTTACGAGTCCATGCCTTGCCAGACTCCAACAGGAGGCCTCATAAACGCAGTTCCACACTCATTCAAGCCTATTACGCTCTGAACAAATGAACCAAATGGGATTGTTAAACCGCAAATAGATCTGAATTAATGCATTTGCAGTGGTGTCTCTGAGTAAATAATTGATTTTTCTCTGTCTCACACACACCATAAGTGAGTTTCAGTGAATGAAATGTGTTCATTTTGGTCAAAGGAAAGATGTACATGAAAACCAAAGCAATTGCACTGCAATGTTTAAGATATTGTTCCATCAGTGGCTGCATTTTATTGAATGAAAATGTTTAAATAATTAAATAAAGTTCATATAACTGATTGTAGCACTTGACTTGGAAAGGGCCTTCAGAAAGCACACTCTAAACTGTGCTCTCATCAGGTGCTCAGGTTTATGCCGTTGCGGGTTCCGCTCTCAGCACGTTCAGCCACTTACTCTGTACTGTTATTAATGCACTGTCTGTTGCAGGTGGAAATGAACTGTGATACAGTCGTGAATTTGCTGGTGGAAAGTGTCGGCGGTGGGCAGCGCCACTGCGGAGAAACGGAGAGTGCTGAGAGTGTGGGCTCGCTCCACGTGTTTATTCGCTTAATTATTTAGTGTTAATTAAGTTGGAAGCCTTCGCCATTAAGGCAGAACAGTAGCATCTGCCGCAGCGTGCAGGAGAAGTGAGAAAGCAAAGTCTTCAAATCCAAGATGAGGGGGACACTCTTCAGGCCAAACCCGGCAAGGAGAGAGAAGTGAGGCTTTAGTGGACCAATTAATGAAGTGATGTGAGGAAGCCGAGGCTGGAGGGATAGAACAAAGTGCCGGCATCTGGTTGGGCGACCCATTAAAAGTGCCTATTCTGCTGTTTGAACACCCATAAAAGGTTCATTAAAAAAAAGGGAGGCCTCCTTTAACACTTCCCTGTTGTGTACTAGCTATTCCCTCGTCGCATGACTGTGACCACAGAGCAAGAGCGGCCAATAAACGTTTTATAGTGCAACAGTCACAGGGCAGTCGCCCCACTCTCCCCGCATCCCAAGGCTCTAATCGGCCGCAATTAAAAGGGAATCATGCAAGTGGAAAAACTGGCCGAACGCACCTCAGAGATCCCTCGTCAAGAGAGAAGGGGACCTCTAATGGTTTTTTAATGTAAATATTTGTTGACTTAAACGACAGGCTGGTGGAACGTTAAAATCTGATTGAGGGAGCCCGAGGAGTTCGTCCATGACAACTCCCTTTGCCAAATACAATTATGTCGAACACCGAGAAACTTTTAATCATTCACGCTTTGTTCCTTTCAGAAGAGCCCTCCCTGGAGTGGCTCTTAATGTTTAATTGTGCCACGCTGAAGAAAGGAAGGCAGGGTGTCATTCTTCCGGGCCCAGGGGCGACCAAGAGTCATGTTAGCAGACCTGCTGTTAGTGCTTAGCCGTAAGAGGTGTCAAAGGTCACCTAAGACCTCAGTCACTCAAGCAGCAAATACCCCTTAAGCTTTAGAAGAGCCACGGTGTCTCACTCTGACTGTCACTCTATCTCTATCTCTCTCTCTGGCTCTCTCTCAGGGTCTCTCTCTCAGTTGTTCCCTACTTTTTCGCTCCTTTACCTTCCCCCTTTGTCCTGCCTCCTGTCTTTCTCTCCTGCTCTTCACTGCAGAGGTTTAACACGGTATGTCCAATGGAAATAAAGATGATGCTGAGAGAGTGGTGGAGTGTTCCGAATGATTGCAGAAGTGTGTGCTCTATGCAATGAGTGAAGCTTTGCTTACTCACTAAGGAGCTCACTGCTGCAAGACGAGCCTCCCTAAAAACTTAAAGAGACCTCACAACACATGAGGCCATTGCAAGCAGGACTGATGACACAAAATGAAACCTTTTTGTCCACCGTGACGGAATGCAGTCGACAACCTTGACAGACTAGGTGCTCTTACTGCACAGCTCTTTTAGAGGCAAATCAGTAGTACATTCACTCATTTGGAGTGCAAATGAATCCTACATATTGGATTTGGTAGGAAAGAAATGTCATTCACTTTAATTCTGCAGGGGTTAATTCCACACGGGCCATTTTTACTGTGTGCAGTGCAATCGGAAATGAATTGCAGACTTTGACCATTACGCAGGCATAGGCAGGCAGCAGAAATGAGAGATTTTGATTGCGTGTCGTTAGGCAAGATGTGGGGGGAACAGAGGCGGCGGGGGTGGGTCCGCTGGGGTCCACGTTCATGTAACACTGGTGCCTCTCTTCATCCGCGACACGGGTGAACCAGGGTTCAGTCTTTAATGTACAATAAAGCACCATAAAAATTAAACCCACAAGATTTTGTTTTAAAATGCAGCAGTACATTTAGGTACATTCTTCATGAAAAATTAATGTTGCCAGCAGGCTTCAGAGGTAGATTATTTATTATATATCGGCATATGCTAATAAATATGCCTTGACATATTCAAAGTGTGCGTCAAATTAAAAATTGATATTGCTTGTGGCCGTCCGACATAGAATATGCATGGTGTGCCGTTACAGTCGTTCTATACTGGCAGACTCCCTGCGGGGCTTAGAGCCCAACCTGCGGATCTGTGTGTCTCTGCCGCTGCTGGAGAGCAAGGTTTAACCAGATTAATCCAGCAATTTAGTGCATTTAGACACACCAGCCACACTAATCTTAGCCAGGATTCCCTCCTGCATTTCTGTATTTAATACTGTAAGGCCAGTTTTCAGGGCAGGGATTTGGAGGTGATGTAAATTAGACTTGGGAAGGTGGGTTTCTTCAGTTATGTTGTGCAAACATTATGCTCTTTATCTACGGCTGTTCAGTCTCACTCCCCTGTGAGCATTCTAGAGGGGATATAATTATTAATTATAGTATCTTGCTGCTCCCTTCTTGATTGCTTATTAATAAGGCCTCCTGAGATTCTTGACGGTTTAACTGGTGATCTGCGGGTGGTGCAGAATCAAAACTAGATCTGGTTCTTTGTGCTCTATGACTCACACACACACACACACACACACAAAGTTATTGTAGGTGAAAAGGTTCTCTCTTCCTCAGTCTAGGTGTGCTTTCTGCTATGTAATCTCTCAAAGGAACATCTGAAAGTGTTATGTTCCTATTGGATTTTGTTTCTACAGTTGTGTCTGTATGAGCCTCCCTGTATGTGAGCCTCTTAAACAATGAAGTATAAATTTCTCTGTTCTCTCTGTCAGCAAGTCCTGCAACATAAATATCGATATGAACATTTCTGCAAATGGTGGGTTGTGCAGATTTGAAGCCACGGTGGAGTGAACTTCTGCTAGCAAAAGGCAAGTATGTACAGTGAAGGGGATCTGCAGCCAAGCCTGCCATCAAGTGGTCATTCCACAGCAGTGCTATATTAATTACAAGCCTTTACAAGTGGTTCACAACCCTGGTCCTTTTCTCTGCTTTAACATGCCCCTTTCAATAGACACATTATTTTTAGCTGATTAGTTCAATCAGGTGAGTTAGAAACATTAAACAGTTATGCAGGAGGACCTTCAGAACCAAGGTTGGGAACCACTAACCAAAACCTGGTTATAAGTTATAAACCAATAGATTTATAAACCTGCCTAAGTAATAACATTTCAAATAAGAGCTGGAATATACCTTGTTCAGTAAATAAGATGATGATTTGTCCTTTTTACCTTTTAAATCAGACACATAAAGAACAAGTTATTGCAGTACACTGGCCATTCCGTTGTTTGACTAGAATTGCTTAAACCTGGTTTAGAGCATTTTTCCACAACCCTGGTCCCCAAGGCCTCACTGTCCTGCACATTTTGGTGTTTTCCCTGCTTTAACACAAGCACTTCATCCAATATGTTTATTAATTAGCTGATTATTTGGACCAGGCATGTTAGGAGCAGGGAAACACTAAAAAGTGCAGAATGGTACAGAGCATGTTGGGAGGGACTTCAGGACCTTGGTGGAGAACCACTGTTTTTAAAAATACAGCCCCTCTGCAATTTATTTTTAAATCAGCCTCTCTCAGCCATTCCATGTCAGTATCTGTTAAATTTCTAGTAGTGGTGGCTCCTGGTCAGTATTTTTGGTGAAACAAACTACCTTTCATCCCCGGCACGCGCCGCAACTCAAACAGTACCTCGCTGTGCACCCTGGGCATCTTGACTTTCTTACCGATTTTGATGCATCTTCGCTCTCTGCTCTTCCCTCGGTCTCCTCATAGTTAGCGTTAAAGCACTACAAAATATAAAAAGTATTTTATTGTGCATATCTTACAAACACGTAATAGTAATGTTTATTTCAACAGAACATCGTTACCAATATTTCTAAATCCCAAGAAAACATATCTAACCTCTTTCTCACCTTATGAACGAATTCTACCCTCCTGGTCTTCTTGGTGAAGTTATTAATCACTCTGTCATACCAGCAGGGATTTTTTTCCAAGGATTTCACCAGTGCCCAGCTTGGCTGGGTGGTGGTGGGGATCGCTAGCAAGCGGTCAAGCTAATGCCCTTCCTTCTGTGCACTCATGGACTACTAATAAAATATAAAATAAAAAGAAATATTATTAATAAATACAAGTAAATAATATGTTACGCATTTTGTTATGTATGAAGCTTCAGTCTCACACTCAAGGTCAGTGCTCAGTACATGAAATAGAACAAAGTGAAAACAAAGGCAGTGATTGGCCACAGTGTTATGTCAGTCATTTTGAAATGGAGAACTACCCTATCACAGTTGGCAGTCACTTGTTTCACGGGTGGAACTTATTTACCGTTAGAGTCCATTGTGACTTCGAAAATCCACGAGCCTGAGGGGGTTTGAGAAGATTTACATGGAAATGAATGGGGACGCGAGTGAAACATGTTTCACTGTAATTCTCTGTTTCACCGCGGTCGAGGGTGGCGCTGTTTCACGTTTTTGACCAGAGCCGTATACTGTAACGCTATTGAGCTGAAATAAGGAGAGCAACCTTATTAGTATGAGCATTTTTTGTTGCACACCTATGTTTTTTTTGTATTATTGTATTATTTTTTCTTGGTGAAACATGGTTTCACCTGTAGTCTTATAGAGACCTGTAGTCTCATTCTGCTTTATGATGTACTGATTAGTGATCACCTGAATCAAATCACCTGAGGAAAAGTATATATAAAAATAAAAACACTTCTGTAATCAACACTCTCTCAATGAGACCAGAAACACTACTAGAAGTTCATCAAAGGTCATTATTTATTTTTTCTTTGAGTGAACAAGAGATTTGTTTTCTTTGAATTATTCAAGTTCTGTAAACACTGCATCATTTCTCTTATTTTGATGTTTTGTAATTGCCTTTAAAATTATGCTTTAATGAACAATATATTTATTTGGAAATGAGGAGAAATATTGTCAGCAGTTCTTAAAAACGAAGGCAAAGCTGTTCAGTTCAATACTGGCAACTATAAAAGATAAATCCTCAGAAACTGAACCTTTTTGCAGTGGGCTCATGTTTTTCTAGAGCTGTATAGTGATGTCGTCGATAATGGAATCCTAGATGTAGTTGCCGTTGTAACAAAACCTTGTGTCTTCAAACCCATTCATTTTTAAGAGAAGGAAAATCTCAAGTCGCTTCTTTTCAGAAGCACTTGCTCAACCAAAATTCGCTTGGTGTCCAGAATTTGCTTCTTTAGTTTTGTACTAGAACTTTTTGAATGACATAAGTGTCTAATATATTAACTCATCCTTCCCATGCAAAACTAAAGAAATAAACAAGGCACCATTTCGGCTAGCCAATTACATTTGCGGCAAATAGGGTAAATTGTGTAAATCAGTTTTTACCAAAAAAAAAAAAAATTTGTGTTGCATTTCTTTAATGTACATTTAATGTAACTTAACGTAACAGTAATTTAGGACGTTTTGGTTGGTTTGCACCCAGTAAAGGGCAGCTTGCAATTTTAAACTGTGTTAAAAAATAGAAAACAACAAATAAATAGAAGGCATGGAGCTATGATGTGACAATGATGATATAAACTCAAGGTATAGTTTATTTCAGTTTCATGGCTCAGTGGCAAGTGACATTTAAACTCATGCTGCACCACTGCATATTCAGTGGCTGTGAAAAAAGAAGATTATCAACGCAGGAAAAACTATTCTTTCCTTCTCTAACAGAGTTCACTGAGAGGCTTAGAAGGGTGAAATGGTGAACTGGTGGAGTGCAGCTCAGTGTCTGCAGAGTGACTGGAGAAAGGCTTCCTAAAGCAGTTCCAGTCCCTTCACACGAGCCCAGCCTGAGTGAGTGGGGAATTGATAGCACTCGGCAGCCCCTGAAAACAGATGCCAGCACACCAGCGAAGGACTTCAAGGACTAGCTGTCGACAGGTGAGCCACTCCAGCGAGCACAAATTGTCCTCTCTCCTCTGAAAAGTGCTTAGCTCATCTTCTGGTGGGCCTGGGGAGGGGTAATGGCTGTTATATAGGTGGAGAGTGATGGAAATAGGTTACAGCTGGACCGTTTTGCTAGCTTTCTCACTGAGCTTTTAGCTCTTGCTCCTCCTGCTATTTTCCTATTTTTTTCTCTGCCCTGGATGGCAGCAGTAAAGCCTCAGAGAGACAGAAAGCTTCAGAGAGCAAGACTGGCAATGAAGCAAAGAGGCAGCGGGGTCAC
This sequence comes from Brachypetersius altus, assembly GCA_037974465.1. Lineage (NCBI taxonomy): Eukaryota > Metazoa > Chordata > Actinopteri > Characiformes > Alestidae > Brachypetersius > Brachypetersius altus. The sequence continues at coordinate 34,345,626 of JBBPDB010000108.1, forward strand.
CCAGCGGCATCGCAGCCTGCTGACTTCAGTGGCAGGAGGGCAGGCAGAAAGCAGAAAAACACAGTCCTGTGTCAGAAGAAGAAGAGGAGAGGAAAGCGGATGAGTGCGTAAAACCACGGGAAGCTTAATGCAGGAGAAGGTCAGGTGATCTCAGATGACTGGAGAGAAGTCAGTAAGCTCAATAACACACTGGGCAAATGCAGTCTAGGGAACAAATAAACAAAAATAAATAAATAAATACACGCTGAAAACCTTGGGCTGACATTGTGTAGGCCTGAGAGAGCAAACAGCTGGCCATGGAGAACATTAGGTCCTTGAAGATGTTCACTAATTGCAGCTATGGCTCTATTCAATATATTATGTCGTATAAAGTACATAGAAAGACGTAAGCCTTTAAGAAGTTGAACAAATGAAAAATTAATTGTGCCAGAGACATATACATGCTGTAAAAATTAATTAGTTATACTTTGTTTACGGTTGAAGCACTTTAGCTACGCTCCCATACTTTACTTGTCCCGATGGGATTGCATTGTTTTTTCTAATATAGAATAATAAAAAGACAAAAAAAAGGTGAAGAAATAAACTACATGTTGTTTAGTGTTTGAATAGTGGTAAACACTTACACAATATAAATGTTCATGGTGGTTTAAGTCCTAGGTTCAGACAAAACACCTGCTCCTCCCTGCAGAGAAGGGCTTGAGCACTGAGACATTTGTGAACTCTTACTTTATTTGTGACCTTTATTTGAAGGCCTTTTGCTCTTTTTGTGCATTTGGTTAAGGTCCACATGAGAAAATTTGTAGCATCTATTCTCAGATATAGCGTGATGTTTCTTCTGTACTTGGACATGACTGGAATAGGTTTCTGCCTTTCTACTGTTAATGTAACTGGTGTGGTAGAGCTGCCAATATTTTTATTGCCGATATTTCTGCGGCCCTTTGTGCATCTGTGAAATAATAACCTAAAATGTGAAATCAGCAAATGTACAGTTGATAAGTGGAGGTTTAAAACAAAAATGAAATGAGCAATAAAACGCAGTCTGTGTGACCACGAGCGCACACTGGAAACAGAGACTTAATCAGAGGAAATGATTTCTGACGGATCGATTTCAGCCCGTATGTGCTCCGTTCAGCAGAACCATCAGTGTTTCCGGCCATTTCACTCAACTGTGCATTTTGCTTGACTCTGGCCTTTCTTCAGGCCATTCTGTTGATCCGCTCTGCTGTTTTGTCAGAGCTGCTAATACAGCTTCATGACTTATTTATACCACAGTTGATCTTGGCTGGCTAGTTAAAGGTTTGGGAATCAAATTACAAATCCTCATCAAGGGGACGAGACAAACAATCAGAAGAAAAGATGTCTTCTCGTTTCTTCTTTTCCAATGTAGCATTTGCAGCTCATTCTTGCTAGTGGCTAAGTGGCAGTGCTCCAGGGCTTGCACTGAAAATCTAATTTGAGAGGCTGTAGGAGAGCCAAGACCAGAAGCCAAACATAAATTTGCTCACCATAGAGCTGGCCAAGCAGTAACTTCCACTGCTATCACCACCCAGCATCTGATTCATCTCTCTCTCTCTCTCTCTCTCTCTCTCTCTCTCTCTCTCTCTCTCTCTCTCTCTCTCTCTCTCTATCTCTATCAAAAAAGA
>JBBPDB010000108.1:34347368-34365522 GCA_037974465.1 Brachypetersius altus
TCTCTCTCTCTCTCTCTCTCTCTCTCTCTCTCTCTCTCTCTCTCTCTCTCTCCCTCTCTCCCTCTCTCTCTCTCTCTATCTCTGTCAAAAAGGATCAGTAGCACAGATGCGCAGAGTTAGCATCAGCTTAACTGGCTTAAACGAAAAGCGCTCTCGGAAGACACCTAAAAGGGACCTAAAAGCACTGGAAAGTGAGTGTGTGTTGTTGAGTCTGCAGAAAAAGCTTGCTTGTGGAGCAAACATGCTTTTGGGCCCATTTATCCCATCTGATGGCCCATTATCGTCTAGATAAAGGCTCATCAAGAGAGAAGCCTCCAGGCATCAAGTGTCTTTACATTAGTGTGCTACAACTTGACCAGCAAGTTTTAAAGCAGACGCTTTTTCAATGTAAATGAAAGCCCTGACCTAATCATGGCCAGTAATTGTTGGGGCTGTACGGTAAATAGGCCTACCAAGGTATTATCTCAGGTCACGTAATCTCAACCAAGTGATATTTTGAATGGGACCAGGCAGGCCTAGAGTAGCTGGACTGTGAAGACAGCCTGTGGGAAAGATAGTGTGTCAGAAACTGAAGCCTTTGATCCATGACTTTATGTCCATAAATGGTATAGGACCTTTTTTTCATGTAGGTTGCAGAAGATATTTCCTCCCCATTGAAGCTAAATGAGACATAAGGCATTTGGCTCTTGGGCAATGCCATGTGGCCTGTAGTATAGCTAGCTAGTTAGCATTAGAGGAAATCATCATTCTTGGATGTGATCCATCTGTGATTATGTGATTCGTGGGAGAACGGTGGTTCCTTTTATGGCAAGTCATTTACTGCAGTTTTGAAATAGGTGGACACTTTGTCCTTTTCCGTTTTAGCCACCACAGCAAAACATAAAAAAAGAAAGAAATGAACAGCGTTAGTGGTGTAACTAGGATCTTATGGACCTCAGTACAAAAATATAAATGAGCCTCCCATACAAATTACCCTTAATGATTTTAAAAGAAAATTACAATGTAATCTGCTTGTTGACTCGTTATTGCTATGTCTCGACTAAGCTGGTGCACTAATGTAGGCTAATGGCTGAAGAAAATTATTATTCATAACTATCCCTGAGTCATGGGTAATACTGTATAATTAGCAATGTAAGGGATTTGAATTAAGACACTGGGAGGCCTGGTCATCACACAATGAGCCTCGGCTCAGGGGTGGCAGGCAATCCTATAGTGAACTGATTCTCTGATTTTATGCATTTGAGAGTTGAGGCTCTACTTCAGAGCTCAATTTCACACACCGATGTTCAAGTTTGCCCATACCTACACACACACACACACACACACACGCACATACACACACACACAGTGTGAGATGTTCTGCTGTCAATGTCAAACAAGCCGGTCTGAAAAATGTGTCCGTCCACAGCTCACCACATTATCTGTACTTTAAAAAAGTAAAATATTAAATTTGTTTTTAAAAAATCGCTTAAGCCCACGACATTTCCTGCAGTGAAACATCTACATCAAAGGAGACAACAGAGGTGAATGAGGAAATGTTACAGTTTAGCTACTCCCTGTAACTCAGCCATTTCACTTGGATAGAATTTGCTCTCCAGTTCGCCTCGCCAAGATCTAGTAGATTGTATAATTAAACTAGTTAATTTTGTGTGACTGGCGAAGGAGCACATGAAGTTCATCTGTAAAGATCCATTGTCATTAAATAAAGTGTCCATTTGTGAAATGTGAACAGCTCGAAATTGTTCTCTTCATTCAACCCATTGACCTCATTTACCAAGTGAAGCAGTGGGCAGCCAGTGATGCAACACCCGGGGAGCAGTGTGTAGGGATGGTACTCTGCTCAAGGTACCTCAGTGGTGCCACTGGAAGTCCTGGGTTTCAAACCCACAAGCTTCTCATTGCAGGGACAGATCCCTAAACACCAGGGCACCAGCTGCAACTAAGACTTGGTTCTGCTCAGTTTCGAACCGGTGACTTTTCGCATGTCAGGTGAATGGGATAACCTACATTTTCTCCCAATTGAGACATGAACCACAGGTCTTTTGGTTTAGAGGCCGACGTTTAACCGCTACGCCACGCGGGGTTTGTCGTTCATACATTGTAGAAGAATATTATGAACTTGAATCATGTTGCACTTTTTATTTTGCTGGTCATTCTCTCTTATGTCTTGATTTTTTTTTTTTTTTTTAAATATCAGGGTCAGTTCCAGAATATTGATTCCCCCTGCAGGTGGTTACATCAATGAACAGCACTTTTGATACTGATAGTGCACGCCTGCACTGTGTAACATTTCTTAAAACCCTCATGCATGATTCAACAAAAGGAACAGAGTCAGTTAGGGACACACTGACCAGGGGCAGCCAGGACTCTAGCCTTTTATTGCAGGTTTGCTTAACGGTCCGGCAAAAAGCTGTTGTCACCAACTTAGTCACCACAAGAGGGTGACAAATCTCTGCAGATTGTGTAGGCATTTCCGCGGTGTATACAGAGGAGGTTAAAACAACGTGTGCTCATGAGTTTTCTTTTAGAGCAGAGATTTCAGTGGTGTGGCATTTAAGTCACGCACAGATCTGTGATTTGTGACGGATCATTTTTAAACACATAGCACGGCCATCTGGACTCTATCAACTCTCTGTTTTCCTGCATTCTCTTCAGTTCATCGCATTACATGCTCGGCTGTGATGCATTATCAAAACATCTTGCCTTAATGACTTTCGGAAAACTCAGGTGAAGGCAAAACATCAGCTGACAAAGAGCATGCATGATCATCAGTCTGTCCCAGATAATAGTAGCAATAAAGCTACTGTAGTGTGTAGTTGAAGTCAGGGGTGAAGCTCTGCCCTTATATAAGGCTCGAAGAGTGTTGAGAGGTAAGTGGTGTGTTTGCTGTTGGGCTCTGAGGGGACAGGGTGTGAAGGATTTGGACCAGCCCTAGCTCCACAAACGTCTCAGCCAAGAAAGTTCCTCTGGGTCAAGTCCAATAAGGCCAGTGGAAAAATGACACGTCCACCCACTCCCTAATGCACAAATGCTCACACAAACATTTTTTTTTCAGTATATCTTTATGCTTTTTATTGGATATATTTGCATCAACTTAAATTCTACATCACATTTCAATGCCTTTCTTCAAAACGTTTGACGTCATTTGAAAAAAATACTGGCCTGTAACACATGGAGTCACTTTTTAAAAATGTGATTAAGGGGAAAAAGAACATTTACAGCTGTTTGCGATTAAAGTGCTTCCTAGTGAGGCCTCTTTTTTTTGCTATTACATAATTCCTGTAAAGTGAGACCACAGTTTATTCAGGGCATCATGGGCTTGGTTTCATTTTAATGAATAATTTAGCACACCCTTTATAATAAACGTTTTAATGTCCCTGACTAAGTGACTCCAGTTCAAAACAGTTAAAAACATGGATGTGTCTGTGTCCTTTTTACATTACTATTACTTTAATCACTTGCCCTATTTATAATATGCTACCTTACAAGCTAACAGACACTGTAAACAGCAAATCCGAGAATATAAAAATACACTGTTATAGGTCATAAAATATGTGCATGTTCAACAGCACCATCAGACTGCATCGTTGATCAGAGCACCTTTTCCTGTTGGAACTTCACCATAGTATTTTCCACAGATGCAGCAAAAACCACAGTTAATCAATATGTTTGCATGTGCTACATCATTTTCGACTATTTTCATATAATCACCCAGAGGCCAGATTTAATCTTCTGTACACCAAGTGCCTCTCTCAAATGTATTGTGTAGCAACGTTTAAAGCTGGGTAGACTTTTATTTGTTCTGTTCAGTTGAATTTTGTAAGTGAAAATGTACATATCCTCCAAAAAACACCCTTGTGCACATTTCAATTACTGTTTATCTGCTGTATTTAATATACTGAAACCTGTTATCCTCTTGTAGTGATAGTGGTTTGTGTTGCATCTGTATGCATCTGTATTTATCCAGTAAAGTTAACTCTTTGAGGACATCAGTTCTAAACTTCCAGTTTCCAATAGGAATTAAATTTGTCAAACATTTACTGACTTACCACCACAACAATACCCTTCACTTTCGTGAGCATTCCGTCAAAAGTGTGCAAATGTAATGAAGATTGTAAACTTCACTTTGGAGTTTGATTGGTTCTTGTGCTCCCAGGCTCCCTGATATTCTTCTCATGTCTTTGTTCGTACTCAAATTGGTGAATAATAACATCAAATAAAGGATTTTTTTTATATAGCTTACTACATGTCCAATATAAACAATAAACAAGACGTGATTTTCAGTTACTCAACGCAAATATAACCGGATGTATTTTATGCCTGCGGGCATTTCACCAACGTCTGCTAGCCTTCACTCTTGGCTTTGATGAGGTGGCCACTGAATGTGATATAAGTGTCAAAGTCATCACTGAACACAGCGTTTTCTCTCTCCCCCTTAAAGAGCCGCACCCACACCTCGTCGTCTCTCTCCAGCTCCAGCATCAGGCTCTGGCTCTGCATGATGGACCGGTCACTGGGCTGGGCATAAAGTATGGCCATCTCCTGCTCATTCTTCATCACGTGCAGGTACGTCTCCTTCTGGTTCCATGTGTGCACATTCAGACTGAAGAAGTAAATCCCTGGCACATAGCAGAAGAACTTTCCCATGAACATGTTGAAGTGACCATACAGGTTAACCAACTCAGTGTCAAACACCAGGGTCTGGTAGTAGTCGTTGCTGTGCAGGGCCTTCTTGCGGCCCACGGAAAAAGCAGCATATTGGGACTTGCAGGGTTCTCCTGGGTTTCCCATGCTGCCTTTGGACCCTTTCATGCCATGGACTCCTCTCTGACCAACCTGTCCCGTCTTGCCTGATTTTCCATATGGCCCTCGCTGGCCAATTTCTCCCTTTTCCCCTGTGTGGGAAAAAGAAGATCTTTGTGAAAAGTAGAAAATTACACAATTTACTCCTGACCCTAACCAGTGCTACAATGCAAACTTTGGTGGATCTACTACTTTTGGGATAAGCTGGTGTCCCAATTGGTAGGTCGTTCAAATTTCACATCTGCAAATGGCACCACTGAGTTACGCTTGAGCAAGCTACCATCCTCACACTCCGCTCCCTAGGGACTACTGGGTGAGCACTGCTTCACTTGGTGAATGGGGTCAATGCAGAGAAAAAATGTTATATTGTTCTCACTGTGTGTTGTGCTCTGGTGTGTTTACACTACACCTGAAATGGGCCACTTTACTTTAAAGATTGTGTACGGTTGATTTTTCACCAAGCTATTACTTTAATAGGCTTCTGGAGTAAAACATATCAAACCCACATTTCTATGTAATGTATAACTTTTTTTATATATATTTTGTAATATATAATGTAGAACTTTTTTGAACAATTTAATGTGTTAAACTCTTTTGTTGATCTTCCTACTTTGTTTTATAATCTGTTTGGCTGTACCAGAGATCTTCTGGACCATGAAGTGTCCATTTTCTCCTTTAAGGTCCTTCAAAACCAGTCAAATGTATTGTGCCCTATTCTTTGTGGTTTGGCCTCATGTTGTGAAATTACCCAGGCTGACAGGCTACTTTTATACTGACACAGAACTTTTCAGCATGTGGTTATAAACACCATCCTACAGCAGAACCATCCAGTGTGCAAGGTGAAAAACAAAATTCATGGTAACAGGTATTGCATTTCATAATGGTATTGTCCTGGAGAGGTAAATTAGCTATTACTCTTAGTTGTAAACTTTGTACCTTTGAGGATAGTTATATTAATCTGTGGAACCACTTGGTATTGTGGGTAAGTGCTGGCATACGGGTGGGGCTCCTCCACGGGGTCACAACATCGGCGGCAGCCTGTTCTACTGTTGTCACTGCAGGAGGTAAAAGCTCATTACTGTCTGTGTCATCATCAGCTTCATTAGCATGCAATAATCACATAGAAAAATCACAGAGAAGTGCTATTATACAAATGCAACACAAACCCCTCAGCCGAACAGGACTAATTGCTTTGCGTTTTTAATGCTATATTACAGTATCTTATTAAAGCCAATACTGGGATTTTAGGGGAGTTGTTAAACTGGGTAAATTCAGTATAATACAACCTTGTAAAAATCAGCAGCAAAATGCAACACAGTATACATTTGTTCCATACAAATAACTGAACTCATTAATACTATAATAGAGCGATAGCAAATCTGCTGAGTAGTGTAGTTTTAAACAGTTGGCTACAGTTGCCAAGCAATAAAATGTAAAATGTTTTTAACAATGCTACTTTATAAGAGAATTGAATGTGGGTTGGCCAATCAGGACTTGGAGCTGGAACATTCCTTTTATTGGAATAAATGTCCCTTATTTAAACTATGAAGCTCATGGTCTACTCCGAATTAAGCCCTGTTATTACCAAGTATATTAAAAGCATGGCTGGTACCTGTTCTCTCTGTGGTAGTCGGTTTCTTGGCGGTAATCTCTGGGGTCATATCTGTCCTCGTCTCCCTCAGCATAAGGCGTCCTGTATGGCTCTGCCCATCTTGCACACACCAGCACCAGCAGTCCCACACTCACCACCGGCAGGGGCGTCCTGCGGCCACCACACACCTGCGTCATCTGCTGAGGGGTGATTCAAGGTGTTGTAAACTTTGCAAGTGACTGAATTTTGACCAAATATTTTGAGTGCAGTAATTCCAAAGCACTATTGTTTATACACACAGCTTGTCATTCAAATAACAGTGGTGGTAATTATGGTTCAGTCATCCAAACTATTCCAGAGAGGGTCAAAGGCCTTCCTGGGTCTGGTTAAAGTGGCTTTGGATGTGCTTTTGGGATATAATGAGCTTCTATTATTATCTGTCCACTTTCAAATGACAACTGCAGCAAAGAAAATTGTGTGTTTCACAAGTGGCATTGCAGCACTGAAGTGCCAGACTTCCTACAGCGCTAGACTAATGCTTCATCCTCCATTTAGACCAGAGCCTTTTTAATTAAACTAAATGGACAGAGTAGAAATAACAGTGAAGGCAGTTTTATGTGCTTTAAAAGCAGTCTTACTGCTGTGTTTACCACCTCTAATGAGGCCTTCATAGCAAACCTAGTCACACGAGACATGGTTTTGGGTCCTGTGTAATGTGTTGCCTGGGTCACAAAGAGTTGAGGTGTAATATTTCATTTAAATTGATCATGTAAGACCTCGACACACACCAAATACAAGTATGCATTCGAGATGAATGTAGTATAATAACACAACAGTCTAAGCATGGGCTGCTAAATTCCACAGCTATGATTTTCATGGCTGGAAGCATGTCATTCATTCTGAATATTTTCTTCTGGCACATTGTTGACTTCAGCCCAGTTCGGGGTGCCAAGGGAGAGTGTTTAGCTCTCCTTACAAAACCACAGACAATAAGGAGCACTTTGTTCAATACAATAATGTCAAACTCCATCCATCTCTTACATTTCATAAAAGCTTTTGTTTCTGTTCCTGTCTTCCCCATTCTGTGTAAACAGGCAAATACCAATTCTGAGCCATATCCTCTTCTGAAATGAGGCAAACGCTCATGTGGACCTTTCAGAAAGGCCTCGTGACCTTGAGGAAAAAAAGCTCTAACAGTCTTTGGCTGATTGATTGACCAACCTCGACACTGACACGATTACATCTCTTTATCTGCTTCATCTCAGGCCCGCTCGCTGCTACCTCTCCACTTGAGTAATTGTTTGCATAGCAGCAATTAACCTGAGGTCAATTCTCTACATTTGATCTTTTCTGATGTGCCGTTTCAAAGCAAATTTGGGCGCTTGAGAAACTGTTTGTGGAAAAAGAGCAGCCCAGTCCCCGTGCAGTCGAGGGCGTTTAAAGAGCTTTGTGTGACCAATTTGAATGAGTGAATGTGCCGCTGAACAAAGCCCTGCGCTGGGCCACATTTTTGCGGAGCAGTGGCAGTAAATTACGCTGAGATCCGCAGCTCTGGTCTATGAGGGCTTTCAAAAAGCCTAATGTGGTAAGGAGGCGTAGGGACAAGAATTCACAAGCACCTCATTACAATGGTATCCGTGTCTGCATTTTCTTTCAGACACAACTGGCCACTTTTGGCACGGGGAATCTACTGACTTGATTAAGACATTCATATGCATACAATGATTTATTGTTATTATCAAGCAATCCATTTTGTCAAGCACAAGAGCTACTGTCAGACAGTCTGCTTAAATAAACCAGTGGTTACATCAAAGGTCTTTCTGAACTGACTCACAGAAATGGATGCTCTCCAACTGGCATTGGTTTTTGGAGCAACCTAATTTCACAATGAGGAACACTAACACTGTTCCAGAGGAAGCCAGGCAATGGACAAAGCAAGAATGTGGGGAACATTACATAAACGCTTTGTGGTATATGCAGAAACATACAGCAGTTACGTGGATTATTCTTCTGAGCTGGATGGAAAATTACTCCACACAGGAGCTGTAACTGTCTCCAGCTGTGCAGACAACCCCTGACGAGGACAGGTTTCCATTCAGAGACTGAGCAAATGACACACTTTGTCTGTGTTGACAGTAGGTCAAGTACGCTTGTAAAACAGTGGCATTAATGTGCCACATTTATAAGGCTCTGTTACCATCACACATAACATCTCTCTTTACATTTAAAATGATTTCTTATTTATGAATAAACCATTCCTACCTACAGAAAAGTATTTTCACTCATAGAGGATAACTTTCAATTACATGCCAAAATAAGGTTTTCTTTTTCTCAGCCCTTAAAATGTATTATTAATAACAAATTCTATGTAATATGTGTGTTTCTCTTACATTTATTATATGGTTGTCTTGTATATGTTTTTTTTTTAGATGATGATTTTTTTTTTTAGATGTATTATTACTGATGCTAATTCATTAATTCATTTATTTTTGTTTCATTGCATTCTATAATAATAATAATTCCATTTTTTTCTTCTAATGATGCTCATGTGTAGGGCAGCTGGTAGCCTAGTGGTCAAGGCATTTGCCCTGCAATCCGGGTTCGATTCCCAAGACCGCTAGGCACCGCTGAGGTACCTTGGGCAAGGTACCGTCCCCACACACTGCAACCCGGGCGCCGTGTTGCTTCACTTGGTGAATGGGTTAAATGCAGAGGTTGAATTTCGTGCTGTTCACACATTACATTTACGGCATTTATCAGACGCTTTTTATCTAAAGCGACTTCCATTCCCTAACTACAAGAGACAGTCTTCCTGAAGCAACTAGGGGCTAAGGATCTTGCTCAGGGACCCAGTGGTGGTATGCTGACGGTCAGATTCAAACCCATGACCTCATGGTCCGGAGGCAAGTATCCTACCCACTAAGCTACCTCCACCCCACACTGTGCTGTGGTGTGTTCACGTATGACAGAATGGTCACTTTCACTTTAAGTAACCCCAATTACAAATTTTGCCTCATGAATAACCCACAAACATGTGCAGTTTTAGTGTATTTAGTGCAAATATTCTTGTTTGTTGTCTGTTTCCTTTTATCAGTAACAACTCAATGTACTCATTCAGACACACAACGTCTTTTCACAGTGGAAGTATGGACAAAAACACATTATTTTTTCTGAAGTGGAGCTTGATTTCTCTTCTCACTGGAAGACAAAGGCTTTAAGCGTTGTTTCTCTGGATGAGAACAGTTTGGGGCTACTAGGTCTTGCACAGTAGTTCATTTTCTCTCCATATTTTAATGTTTTGCAAACTCCCAGTTTTTTTCTATTGTTTTTCATTATTTACTTTCACTTTCCTTGTAAAAGAGGATCATTGACTGGATCTAATTCCTTCAGAGAAAAAACTCCTTTATCCATTTTCAGATGCACATGAGGGGTGAAAAATAAAAATAAGCTGTGGCGTGTTTGGGTATTGATGTTATTGATGTTATTGTTTCTTTGAAAGGTAAAGTAGGGAACACCGAAGGGAACACCATCTATTGTTGACTTGGCAACTATGACTGTAATGTAATAAATGAAACTGTATCCTAAATATGTAACAGTCATTGGTACATTATCCACAGTGGTCTCTGAGAACAAGAGATACATCATGATAAAGCGTGAAACATACATTGTAGGGCTTCCCAAAGGAAATTCCCATTTACATGTGTATCTAGATATGGCCAGTGACTCTGAAACAAAAACACCCGTTCCAGCTGAAACAACACTGAGCGTACAGGCCATTCAAGTTTTGACAGTCCAAAATATATTCATGAATGAAGATTAAATCAAAATCCAAATGTCTAAATGTGACATATGCTGGTAATCGGCACATACTATTGCATTTCATTGTGTTCAAAGTAAACTTCTCTATATTGTGTCTAAGACCATGGGGCAGAGGAGTGGAAACTATGAAAGTTCAAAGGTTTTTTGGGGCCTCTGCTTTGAGGGGGGCTCTAATCCCTTCTTAATCATCTGATGTGCTCTCCTGCTTCTCAGCGCTGGTCAGGCAGATGAGTGGTGCAGGTCTGGAACCCTAATCATCTCCCAGTAAGCACACACACAGATTCTAAGTGAGTGTGTCTTTGTGACCCTCTGTCTTGGTCTGTTTCTTGTACCCTTTGTTTGTTTATGCCCTCTTTTAATTTACAAATCCCAGATCTGATCCCATTGGTTCAAATTCACCCTGCTTCCAGCGGATGTCAGGTTCTCAAGGCCACGCTGACTTCTGCGGCACTCCTTCGGCAGCGTCTTTGCCCCAGCCAAAAAGGTTTCTCCGCTCTATCAACATCTGCTCTGAGCTGACTGTAAATGCATTACATAATCTGAGAGTGTTATTGCTTTCCCCCTCTCCAGGGAACACCATGCTCCAAATCATAAGCATCCCACTGCTTCTCCTCAGATCATCTGACACCAACTCCCCCTTTCTACTGTGTTGATTCCGAGAGACGTGAGCCAGCAGCAGAAGGAAACAAAAGAAAAAATGCTTTTCTGGCTTTCTCTTTTTCATGAAGGCCAGAATAGGCTGCAGAAATGTCAAATATGAGCTTCATGCCTTCAGACCTGTCATCTTCTCTCACAAGTTCAAGATATAGAATCAGTGTCATCAGAAATACTGTAGATCGTATCACAGTGAAACTTAATTACTGTTTACCAATCTTCTTTATTCTCTTCTATGTCTCTGTACAATGGTATAGAGGCATGTGACGACTTGTCTCTCCTCCAGGGCACAACTGCGGTAGGTTTAAAGTGCCTGATGCTTGCGTCAGTGTGGAAAGAAAAGTTTTTAAAGTCTGTAGAGTGTACACTAGATGCCTAAAAGTTAGTCTGTTCTTTTTGACTGTGTTTGGGAGTTGGGTTAGGGGTCAGGTCCCTGATGAAGGACCCTCAGGGTACAACTTAATGACTTTGTAAACTTTTGCAGCCCTGGCTCCTGCCACAACTTTGCAGTCATCCCTGAAGTTTATACTCTATTCTCTCCTTTTACTGAGGTGAAAGTTTGATGGGAAAATCAGGGACGTGTCTGTAAATAATTGCACAGTTATATCAACAAATACAAGGTTAAGGTTCATAAGACCTAAAGACTGTACAAAGTGTCATTATCTTTAACAAAGCTGTTTAGTGCTTTATTGCGACTCATGTTAATTATTTGGTCACTATTATTTGGTCAGTCTTTTGAAATTGATGCCTGTATGAAGCTTGTTACCCAAACTCATCACCAGAATCTGGAAATCTTCCCTGCTGTTGGGCCTGTGGATGCATCTATTTTCAGATTTTTGGTTGTTGTGGGGGCTTTTTACTTTCTTGGAGTCCGTGGGATTCAGTTCAGGTCTTGAGCAATCAGAGACATTCCACTGGGTGCTCCTGAAAAATTCTACAGTTGCTTTTGTACACTCCAAAAAAAAATGTGCATCTTGCCATTAACCTGAAATAAAATATTTAATTGTGATACATAAACATTGTAAGTTTCAAAATATGATTCTTTGTTCAGTTCATACAGTTTATATATGGAAATTAAATGAACAGCTGATTTGATGTTAAAGAAAATACAACACATTTGCATATCTCTTCAGCCAACAGCTCTTTAGCCCATTGACAGTATGAAGAGTGTTGTACAGCAACAAGAACAGCCTTTTTAATTCAAAGGAATGAGGACAGTTTGGTAAATGGTCATGTAAAGTGAACTATTATTCTTCTCGCATATAGCCATTTATGTGTATTGAGCGGACGTCAAGGAAAATAAACAAAATACATGGGAAAAAAATGTATTTGGTCCTTTTAAAACAAACAAACCTGTTCTGCTTGCAGTTATACATGCTCATTCCACCATGTTTCACAGATGAGGTGGTTTGACAGGGATCATGATGTTTTTAATCCCATCACACTAGTACAGGTCAAGCTTTATCTCATGTTTTTAATACTCTATTGTAATTTAAAAATATCAAGCTGTCTAACTCATGTTTTTTAATGTGCATGGGTGGTTTGCATCTTATTGCAAGTTTTTTTTTTCATTGTGTTAATCTTTGTTAATCTGTTTGATGTATTTTTTTTTTCATGACTGATAGTATTATTTTGTCATTTGTATGCTCTTCTGCAGCTTGTGTCCTATCAGCAAGCTCACTACTTCTTTCTTGTTTGTTATTTTGACTCAAATGAAGGTCAACACTAGACCTTTCTGGTAGCTCTTTTTAAACACAGCTGGCTAGGATCAATTGAACAGACTGTTTTCCAATAGCATATGGTGCCCTTAAATTGGGGGAAATAACTATGTAAATGGATCTGAATGATGGTTCACCCAGTATATATTTAGATATCTTCACATAAAACAGTTCAACATAGAGCCATAATAACTAAAATTATGTCATTGTCCAGGTACTAAGACTGCACTGTCTGTTCCAATGACCTACTTTCAAGTCAAACGAATACCCACCCTTCAGATCAGTAGTTATGGACAGTTAAAGCCCTCATCTACACCTAACATGCATGATATGTTCTATGAGGGTCCCACAGACATAGGATATGCACTGTTTCAATCTGATAGCCGGTAACCCCCTCCATCCTGCATGCTAGTACCCACCTGCCCTGCCTTACCATCATTCTTTCCTTTCTGGCTGTCAAAGTGCTCTACAATCACCAAATAGCCAGTGATTCTAGGATACCAAGCCTTAGTGAATGATGTGGTACATTGATCTTGAAAATGGGGTGTAGTGGTCTGTGTTCCTCAAAGTACCTGATAAAAAAAAGCACAAGAACTGGCTTTTACAAGGGCCGCCACCTGTATCGGCCCTACCTTTACTGATATTAATGGTTCCTTAAATGCACACTTGTCCTCAGAGGCCATTGGAAAGGGCCAGTGCTGGAAAACAGCTGTTCTGTTTAAGAGAAAGTGAGTAAACCTGATGTTTTCACTCTGGAAATCAGGCACCTGCAGTGGACTTACTGTTTGACCTCATTCTCTACCCTCCTCGAATGCTGGCTCTTCTCACTCCGCAGCGTTCACACAGGGGGTAAACCACAACAAACCAGACAGTTTGCAGGCTGGGTATTCAGTAACGTACCTGTACCAACAAGTCTGCGTGCTGTGCTGGGAAGGTGCGTACCAGCGAAAGCTTCCAAGTCATGATTAAACAGTGGCAAACATCACTGTAAGTGCAAGCTTAAGACAAAATCATTGCACTTTATGTGGCAAATGCATCGTTTTCCCCCCTCAAAGATATTATTTGAGTATTATTGAATTAGAAATATTACAATAAGCCCTATTTTCCTAGCAGGGCACTTCCTACAGTGCTGAAGGGAGATTTCCTCGAGGTAGAGAGCTGCAATTCTGGCTGAACAGCTGAAACAAAAACACCTCATCAGGCCTGATGCTGCATGCAAGGGGGTAATTAAAGGTGCTGTAGAGTGTGAATCTGGATGGCACCAAGTATTCCCAGTGGTGGCATGGGATAATTTAAAATTTTCAGAACATTAATTTTCTTAATGTCAACAGTTGTTGCAGGATTTCGGTTTTTGTTATAAGCTTGGGTAGGAATCGAGAGGTCAACTAAATCTGATCCTGAGCCCTACATCAAAGCTTAGTAGTGAGTGAGGTGCCTTTGAAGTCCACGTGGCACATCACTTTGGTCAGCCACACATCTGACCCACATAAACAACACTGACCACAGTCACGTGACCTCGGAGCAGTCTTTCACCACGATGCCTGCAAAGTGCAGCTAAAGAGAGCACAGGTTTTGCAGTATTTTAGTACAGTACAGTACTTCTCTAAACAACAATAAAATATACCATGTGGTCAAGCTTAGATCCCAGTCAACTATAACTGGTTTAAAGTGATCACAAGAATAATGAGAGCCACTGCTTCCTGAATATATAAGGTCAATGAGCTCCCGAAGGCTGACTCCTATGCCTGGAGCCTCAAAATCCTTACTTTCATGAGATCCTGAGAGAATCATTGGTCTCCCAGTGCATTGAACTGGTGAACTGATTCCAGAAATGAAGCAATTTGTACTGGGCTTTGTGATGGCATGCCTAAAGAATTCTTGTCCTAGATTCTGCTCTGGCCTGTGGCTGGGCTCATCATTTGTCCACAACTATGGGTTTAATCGCTGAATCTCTACATTAGAAACACATTGTCAGTTTGTATTTATAATCCACAGCAGCTGAGCTTGATTTAACCGTCATAACTCTTCACAGATTTCACAGATTTGCTAAACGTGCAGTAGAAAGTCATTACCGGTCGCTACATGAACTTGAATATTGTAACTTGTGCATGCTTTCCGCAGATTAGCAGAGAGTGACAGTGGTATGTGAAAAATTCTAATCATGCTGGGGTTGGTTATTTTTGCTGGGATATTTCCATCAGGATTAGGTTCAGTGTAGCATCTGGGAAACGTTTTTCTCACTGTTGCTCTGTTGCCTCATCACCATGCAAATCCTGTCCATTTGCCTCAGAAGGAACAGCTCCAAGTAGAGAAGAATAGTTCCAGTCATGCAACAGATTTACACTCTGTCATCACTCGCATCCAAAACTTCCCTTCAGTACATACTCATTCATGACTATTGGTACTGTGCAAAAGAAATCACTTACCTCTAGTGTTAGAGGTCAGACTAACACTTGTCAGGTGATCCTCTTTGTTTTGCACTGTGAGTGCTGGTACTTGTTAATCAGCAATGTGCTTTCTCTCTTTCTTTCTTTCTTTCTTTCTTCTATTCCTCTCTCTCTCTGTCTCTCTCTCTCTCTTTCTCTCTGTCTCTCTCTCACTCTCTCTCACTCTATCTTTGTGTGTCTCTCTCGCTGTTCTTTTGAGAGTGTGTTTATCAGTATGTGAGAGACATCACCCTCCTGCACTCCCAAACCCAGTGTGCCATCAGAAGCCGGAGAACGAATACAGGAAGGGAGGAGGACAGAGGGAGGGGCAAAGATACAGCCAAGAGGGAGGGATGAAAGGAAAACAACAACTGGACAAGAGAAGTAAAAAAAGAAAGTCAGTAAGTATTAAGTAACCATTTTCTTAAATTGATGAAACAGTGCCAAATGGACAGTCTTGGTTTTCAGGCCCCAAAATGTAATTTACATAGTTTTGAACAATGTTACACTAATAAGAATTAATATGCAGGGACTTGGTTTGCAAGAGAAAAAAATCAAGAGAGAAATATCTATGTTGTAACAGGTGTTTTTAAAGTATGTTTTTATTCATTAGGTCTTCAGATTGATAACTGAACTATAAGGCTGTGGTTTAAGAAGTTGTCAGAGAAGAGTAAAGTTATGTGATGCCACATTTGTAGATTATTGGAGAAATTTCTATTAATTTCACTGGGGTCTTTGTTAACCTGCACACCAGAGCACAAAATGTAATCAGAGTCACATAATGTAATCTTAAACAAATGGGAATTAAATCCACTGTCCTCTCCATGCTTTTCTACATGAGAATGAAATATGAACTTGTCAGAACCCTGTATTGGCTCACATTTAATCCTTTAAAGGTCAGTTAGAAGGTCAGCGTTTGCCACGACCTCCTTTAGTTATTGTGTGTTAATACCAGATGCCCTTTATAGGTTTGGAGAGAACTTCAGAGGTACTGACCTCACAGTGCACAGTGGAATAAACCTCTGAGGTGTTTATTTAGTGGAGGGCAAACAAAACAGAGCAGGGCTGACAACCTCCTCCATGAACATCTGGCCACCTTTTTTGTTATAGGCCAGATTTGCCTCTCTGCTTTTAGCTTTATTTCAAGGTGGTTTGTGGAGTAATTCTGTAGATGAATCTTATCTGAAGCTGACACTGAGATCACGAGACCAGAGCGGAACAGATATGGTTCTGTGTCTGATCTGGACTGTGCTTGTATAATAATTCATGTATAATGGAGGAGGGAATTAAAATATATAGGCTGTTATACAAAACTATCAGTCAATCTGACCAGGCAAGTCTATTCTAAAGTACATATTTCCATTATATGACCATCTTTGGTCACTCGTGTTATTAATGGAGAGTGTTCACACAGCACAGTCTGGTCCCAGGGCGAGCACAGGAAGGGCAACAGAGGATCAGGCACAGACCGCTTTGATCGGATCCACAAAAACAGCCTTTCTGTGTTTATCTTTCTCTGCAGATGTTTTTTTTTTACTGTCAGTGATTGATTCCAAGGACTTTCTGACATGGACCTTGTGCTCATCTGAGGCCGCAGAAGGAAGAAATGAGAAATGCTAAGCAGGGATGCTTAGATTATATGTGTTGTTTAGAACAAGTGTGTAAAGTGATAAAGCCGCTTCTCTCTTGCATAGATGGTTGACTACATGACTGTTGACTAGATGAAAGTCAGTGA
This sequence comes from Brachypetersius altus, assembly GCA_037974465.1. NCBI lineage: Eukaryota > Metazoa > Chordata > Actinopteri > Characiformes > Alestidae > Brachypetersius > Brachypetersius altus. Next base: position 34,364,115 of record JBBPDB010000108.1, read on the forward strand.
AGCAAATGATTTAAAAGTAGTTTTATTTTGACGTATACTACATTTTATATTGTTCTTGTTATTTTTGTTTGTGTGTGTGCATGTGTGTGTGTGCATGCATACTTTGATTACTAACAGTTCAACAGCTCAGAAGGGAAATGGCAGGAACTTATCTAGCTAAGAGGCTTTGAGCATAAGGGGTCACCGTTTCCGTTGGGAGGAATTTCCCAGCGCTCTGGATTGAGCCTAAACTCTCTCATGTAAACAAAGGAACTTTGTATATACTTTATTATACTTTACATGGTGGACGTGTGATTACATAATATTTGCTTGTTTCAAGACATGTTTCTCATATTCTGTTCACACTATAAATACAAGTTAATCTTTTGACTCACTCATTCCACACGTTCTGTTGTTAAACCATGTTCTGACCACTAGATGGACTCATCTACAAAGAATTCCAGCAAAATCAGTTCTGAAGGGGTTTGAATTGTATTGCCTAACAAACGTGCTATAGCTTCATTTAATGTAGATAAATTATGTGATAAATGTTTAAATAACATTCCCAAAACTGTCAATCTGTTTGTCCCCAGAATAGCATAATTTTCAGAAGGTTTTTACCACTTTATTTAATTTATTTCACTGCTATTTTTTGTCCATGTTAAGAATTGGAAAGTTGTTGAGTTAACCACTATAAATGAAAACGTGAAAGTGTCCTTTAAAATGCTGAAATAATCTGTAACAGTGCATGTCTGACATCCTATTAACTGGTGTGGTGTGGTGATGCAGAGTCAAATTCTAAACTGTCCTTTAACTTTAAATGCACTCGTTAATGGTTTCATCCCTTTGGCTCTCAATTAATAGCTTGCTTTAATATCCAGCAGTTGTCTGGAAATCCACATAATACAGTAGTTATAATTGTTTCTGGCCAATAAAGGTACTCAGATGGTGAACATACTGCAAATGTATTTGTTAGCAAAGAATATTGTTAACGTGGTAAATCATTTAATATTGAGCAAATTGTAGAAAATTTGTAGAAAATCTCAGTGTGTGCCAAAACTTTTGAGGTAATAAACCTCAAGTGCAACTTTGAAAGACTGATATTCTTTTCTTTTGTTTACCTGTGGTCAACCTTTTGTTATGTTGCTAATGCTTTTAAGACCTCTGTTCTAACGGGCTGCCCAGCATTGTTCCTCATTTTTAATGCAATCTAAACAGAATCTCTCCTTTTGACTTCAGTCTGATGGGTGGGGCTAAACTACTTTTGCTGCTCCTGATTACACCCAACTTCCTGCACCACATCCATAAACCTCCTACTAGATCTGCCTCTTCTCCTGTTCCCTGCAGTGCCATCCTCAGGATCCTCCTCCCAACACACTCAGAGTCTCTCCTCAACATCCTCCTCCCAACACACTCAGAGTCTCTCCTC
>JBBPDB010000108.1:34365622-34382646 GCA_037974465.1 Brachypetersius altus
GAACGGACGAACGCACGAACGGATGAATTAATAAATTAATTAATTAATGGCGAACCAGCCCGGCCCGGCCCACAGCGCCCGGTGTGCCAGACGGTCAGTCCACCCCTGCTCAGAGGTCAATCATCAAACATTTGCTTCGTGAAATGTTATCTCATCAACCGTCATGAAGTCAACCATCTGTTTAGCAGAATTTCCGTTTTATTACCCTTCTGTACTTGTGTCATCACACGTACGTCATTACCATGTAGTGGGAGATGTGAGAGAAGAGGTGTATCAGTAAAGAACACTGCTGGTCTCAGTGATTCACTGTCATAATCTGTCAAGTAGAAAATTGGCTCTTATAGGTGGTTTCCTCTGACAATCAAGATAGAGGCTACACATCACATAAGAAAATCACGCAAACAAGCACACTAACATACAGTGGAATATGTTTATTTTACTTTATCATGTCTTATCTTCATAACTGTTTTGCAGTGAATCATATTCTGTCCAGATGGGCCAATGTTATATATTACAGTATATAACGTTGTAATTTCTTTAACTGAGATTACATTACCACTCTAACCATGTTGTGAGGAGTGTTGCCAATGTGGGGACAATGTGAAATTGTTCTCTGTATTTAACCCATTCACCAAGTGAAGCAGCAGACAGCCAGGAACCCAGCGCCCTGGCACAACATGCACGACTGTATCTTGCTCAAGAGTACCTCAGTGGTGCCCCTGGCAGTCCAAGGATTCGATCCCCTGACCTACTGATTGCAGGGGCAACTCCCTAACCATTAGGCCACCAGCTGCCTATATGTAAACATTTGTGTGTGTTTTTGCAGCTAGATTTGCATATCTGGACTGTATTTGCATATTTAGAGTAACTTGTATTTTTAAACTTTAAAAGTGTCTTTTATTCTAAATAAATATATACATAATTATATACACAAATAAACAAGGAAAGTTCAATTTTCTGTTCAAATATATAATGGGAAATACCTGCATGTATTGCACAAGCATAGTTTACTAAGGGGGTGAAAGTTTTATACTGGACCAAATAATAAAGTGCCAAATCAAAATGGCACAAATGTGGAATTGTGCACAGGAATTTTTATCCTGGCACTTTATTATTTGGTCCACTTTTATATTATTTGCTCTATAATAATAATAATAATAATAATAATAATAATAATAATAATAATAATAATAATAATAATAATAATAAAGTGCCAAAATAAAAACTCCTGTATTGTGACATCTCTGCTGCTCAGTCAAAATCTCCTCATGTAGTGTATACATATATATATATATATATATATCTCGTCAGAGCTCTGTAGAATATCTAAACAGAGCTGGATCCAGCCCTCCTGTTTACGAAGACAGGCCTGCTGCTCTCCCACACTGGACTGCACGTGCTCGGGCTGTTACGCAATCAGCTGGAAAAGCCACTGCCATGTGTCTGCTTCCTGATTGGCTGTTGCGTCAACAAGCGAAAATGTTCTCAGCCAATCAGAGAGCTGGAGGGCGTGTTTCTCTGGTTTGGGTGTAACCTACTTGTGTACTGTTTAATATCATTTTTTCAGTTTCACATTCATCTTGTTTTAATAAATAAATAAATAAATCTTAGATTTTGATAGTACAGAATATTTATATATACAATAAGTGACAGAATGTTAACAAGTTAATAAGCACCTGCTCTGAAGGTTCATCTTAAGCCTTGTTTGGGTGAATAATATTGTTATTGTGTATAAATATGATTAATTCAGGAGGTATTCAAAGGGATTTTAAGCCTTGTTTAGCGTGAATAGTGTTATTATTGTGTATTAATATTATTAAATCTTGTTTATAGTGAATGATGTTATAATTGTGTATTTATAGTATTAATTCCGGCAGTATTAAACATGTTTATATTAAAGCCTTGTTTAAACTGAATAATGTAATTACTGTGTATTTATGTTATTAAGCCTTGTTTGGAGTAAATAATGTTATTATTGTTTAATTATGTTATTAATTCAGGTCGTATTGAAGGTGTTACAATTAAGAGTACAAGCCCCGCCCGCGCTGTGACGAGCCGTTTCTAGGGGAAGTGATGTCACGTCGTTGCGTTGCTGCGAGACTGAAGACAGGAGGCCTGTGACAGCTGGGGCTGAGAGGATCAGAAAGAAGGGGTAGAGTGAGAAAATCCAGCCCCATCTTCACGAAAGGAGCACAAAATGAGCACCAAACCTCCAAGAGCATAAAATACAGACTCTAAGCTTCACGTCGAGGTCACAATTGTGGCATTTTAGTCCGCGGTACTTTTGAAAAGGGATGGTGAAAGCTGGACTGAAGGATCCGAAATTTCCTCAGGGATTCGGGGGGGTTGGAGTAGCATAAAGTCAGAAAAAACAGATATTAGGAAGCTTCTGTTCAGGAAAAGTGCTTTTTAATTTCTTAGGAAACAGACTCCACACTCGAAATTGTGATTTTTGTGTTAATTTAGTGGCTGTCGTCTTAGATAGTAGCTAGAAATGGAGCTCCGAGTGGGAAACAGATACAGACTGGGCAGGAAAATTGGAAGTGGATCTTTTGGTGACATTTATTTGGGTGAGTATAGAATTCTATTTATCTTGTCTATAAATTACTCGACTTGCTTGGCCGTGTTGAACACGAAATCAGTTTTTGAAGCGGATGTCTATGTGCTTGTTCGCTAGAACAGGATGTTTACTTCACTCTAGCTATTGAGGTTGTGTTCTGTCTTAATATCTGACTAGATATGCCTGATTCTAACCCAGGCATGACATTGTCACCCAGCTACAATATATGGTTAACAGAATTGGGACCATTACACCAACAAGGACTTTAATAACATTGCATTCAAATAAATAGAATTTAAGATTGGGTTGGTCCCCCACTTTGCAGCTATAACAGCTTCTTAGAAGGCTTTCCACAAAAATTTGGAGTGTTTCTATGTGAATTTGAGCCTGTAGAGCATTTATGAGTTCAGACACTGTTGTTGGAGGAGAAGGCCTGGCTCAGTCATCCCAAAGGTGTTGGATAGGTTTGAGGTCTGTGTTCTGTAAGGACCAGTAAAGTTCTTTCATCCAACCATATATTTATCTTTGCTTTGTACACTGGGACACAGTCATGCTTCAATAGAAAAGGTTGTTCCCCAAACTGTGTCCACAAAGTTGGAAGCATGGTGTTGTCCAAAATGTCTCAGTATGCTGAAGCATTAAGGTTGCCCTTCACTGAAAGTAAGGGCCCTAGCACAAATCCCTGGAAACCCGGGGGTGTCCCAATAATTTTGTCCACATAGAGTATGTTGAAATGTTATGACAGAACTGTAAGAATGGCATTTTAGGTTGTAATGTCTTGATTGTCCTTGTCAGCATCACTTAGGAGGTTGCAAGCCACCCACCATAAAACATTGGCTTATAGTCTTTCAGATGAGTCATATGTGGTTTTTGGTCCTGTCATATTTGCATAGGACACATCTTGTGTAAATCTATGTGACATCTCACATGACATCATTGACAGTGTCACAGTTGGTTCTGGCTTTGTTTAAGCCACCAGTCCTTTAAGCCGTGTACTGACCCAACAGAAGTTTCTAACCCGGTCATTCGTTATTTGGAGCACAGCCCCATAACCGTATAGTGAGCTTTACCTGTCTAGACAGGTTTCAGGAGAAATCAAAGGGCCACACCAGCTAATGATGTCAGCTCAGCTCATTTAATTATGTTGGCATAGGACAAACTCGAATGCCTTGTACAGTCATACCCAGGTCTTCTTAATATAAGACAGGCGTGGTTCTTCCGGAATGTAGTTCTGGGGGGAAAATGTGTAATCTTGACCTATAAACACCATATAATTAGATTTTCTTTCCCCTTTAGCACAGGCTATCATGGACATTGTCCTGGGACACCTACCAAACCTAACACTTGAGAACCAGTGCCCTTGGTAGATGTACAGCATGCTATAAGGATGCAGCTTCATTAAAGATGCTGTTAGAAAGAAACCGACATGTACAAAGTTATCTTTAAGACTTTGGCCATGATGCTGCTGCTCAGGATTGTCAAACTGTAAATATCTGTTTTAGACCTGAAATTTGTGGGTTCAGATAGGAACAGCAGGGTAATATAGGTTCAACTTACTGCATGTGATGGGTTAATCCTTAAATGAGCCCCTATAGCTTCAAGATCCACAAATACTCTTATTCGTTTATTTATTTATTTTTGACAGTGCCTTGAACATTGGACTTGAGACCTTATAAACACATAGCCTTATAATATTAGCTACTATCAGCTCTTATCTGTTACTGATTTATGACCAAATTATTTGCCATTAAATGCCCTAGAGATAAACTGAGGTTGGGAAAAAATCTTGACTTTGCTTTATTTATTGGGTTAAAACATTTAGTCTGGTACAAAAACATGATGTATGGCCCTTATTAGACAAGTGTATCAGTTTGCAGTTGTTGATAGGTTTGTGTGTTATTGTACCAGGATTTGTTTTTCTTTTCTTCCAATTGATTCACTTTATTTAGATTATAGTTCATTCAGTAGGATCTGATAGGTTTGTGTTGGGTGTGTTGGGTTGTGCTATAATTTAATTGTTCTAAGCATGTGAGTTGATACTACTGAATGGGACTTTGCAAAAAAACAAACATCTTAAGAGTTCACACATTCATTGTCATGGAGCCTTTATAGAATGAATTACTGGGATGTGTGGTGGAGTTGGGTGTGAATCCCAGGACTGCTCATGGCACCACTGAGGTACCCTTGAGCAAGGTACCTGCCTCACGCACTGCATTCCCGTATGAAGGCAGCCCTGCTCATTCAGCACGAAAATACACTCTGCAAACTTATGATCCATCATCCTTCTTCAAAAAAAAGATGAGAAAATAAACCAGTTGCAAAATACGACAAACATGGTCATTCCAAAAATCTTATGAATATTTCAGACCCAAAATATGCTCTGCCTGACCAAAAACATTTCAGCCAAGCAGCTCTGCCCGTGTGTACGTCCCTGCCTGAAGCGGCCTTTCTGAGAGGGGATTCAGCACCAGAGAGGAAGTGTTGTAACATGTGACTGTGCTGCTCCAAAGTCAGATGCTGTGGACAGGCTGCTGTCTTTGTGTCACTATAGGCAAATTTTAGTCAAATGTGAATCACAAGAAACCCAGTAAAATTCAAGTTGCTAAAAAGTCCATCCTGTGGACTTTGTTCACATTAGGGTCATTTGTCCACAAATACTGTATATATGAGCAGTATTTTATAGAAATCTAGATCTTCTGACCTACAGGACAATTACATTTTTTTCCTTTGCTGGACAGTTACAGCAGAGCAGTTTATCCATGCTCTGTTTGTTCATGCACTTTAATTCAGTTACGATGAGTTTTTTTTTTCGATTTATGTTTTGTTTACATGAAAGGGAGCTGTCTTTTTGTTTTTATACAAATAAAATCATCTTGGCCGCTTCAATTGTGTACTTATACTGTTTGATCTGTTTATTTATTGTAAATATGATCTGTAAAATTAATATCATTAACATTTCTAGTACAAAATAGGACTATCACAAATGTGTTTTTGAAGGATGCAAAATATCGTCTATATCAACAAATTTTAAGAGTGCCAATATTACATGCCCCTATGATGGACCTTTCAAATTTCTAAAACCCTAACAAAACCGTATAGAGGTCAGTTTTGGTATTGTGGTAATGTATAATACTTTTTTCTCCTTTTCATCGCCTCTTGCTCTTTAATATACACCCAATTCCTAAATGAGAGAATCCAGCAAGTTAATTGTGTCTTCATGAATTAAAATATTCTAAACCACATGGCGAGTCAGCACTTTTCATAATATTTTTAATTCTTTTTTAAATTTAAGATATTATTTTTTATTGTTATATTGTTTATAAACTCCAGGTTAACTTTGTGAGCACCTGCACATTTAAGTTTTTTATTAGGAACATGGATCATGTGGTTCATGCGACTAATATGTCTTAAAAGCTTTTTCTTGTCTGTATCAACATTCCGTTCCCTTTTTCGTTATGACATAATCACTCTGAGCAGCCAAGTAAATAGATACCAAGTTGACTGAATACCAAGGTGTGAATAAGGAGGTGCAGGTGTGATGTAACTGTTGCGATTGTGTAATAACTGTCTGCTTTTTCAGTTTCATCAGAACATCTTTGTGTCAGTCATTAAGTTGATTAGGTTGCAGTGAGTGGAAACTGACCCCCAGCTCTGCCACACCCTCTTAAACCCCCGATCACTGCAGACGTTCAGTGGGGTGGTTTTGGGTGTGGTGACTCTTCACACATTTTTTTTTCCCCACAAGCGTTATTGTTTTGTAACCAGTCTTATGCCCCGTTCTGTACTTTATCAGTGCCAGGCGAATACGGTTTCTTTTAGGTTTATTTTTAACATACAAGTGCTTCTATATGCCTTGTCGTATATGAGATCAATTCCGTCAGTCTGATTGAATTTGTGCTGTGTTTCCATTTGTCAAAAAGTTATCAGAAGTGCCAGGCAGGATCTCGCCTCACTGCAGCGCTTTCCCAGACCTCCTATGTTGAGTCATTTTTCATAGAAGTGTTTTCCTCTGTGTTTTCCTTATCTACACCTTCCCAGTTTGTGCTGGCTCCCTCACCACTGAGGGTTCCCAGCAGGTCTCACTCATGCGTCAGTAGGCACTAGGGGAGGACACAGGTGTGTGACTCACCCAGAGTACTATTCCTCTGCCTTATTCATCCAGAATTCCTGCTCCCTCGCACCAGTGCTTCAGCATACTGCTACTTACGTAACCCCGCTGTATGTGAGAGGTGCTAGCATTATGCTGTGAAGTGCCCATTCAGTGACGATCAGTACCAGTATCACAAGCTTATAGACGTCTGTGGGTGTAGAGCCTCTGTCTTATGCAACTGTGCTAAAAATCTTTACTGTTAATCATATCGCTAGTGTTCTTTAATTATTACTAAGTTCCACTTAGTTCTACTCCTAAATAGACCTTAAATATTGCAGTTTCTCAGGGGAGGTTTGCTTGCCTTTTGAATTTCACTATATGGAAAGTATAGAAGCATTATTCTATAGGGTCTTCTTATATAATAGGGCATGTCTGTTATTGGTTATATTTCCCACCGTCTCTGGAGCTATACTGTAGCGAGACAGTACTGTGCTGTGTACATTGCTTTTATTAGGGGATGGGCCTCAACCTGTCGACAAGAGATCACTTTCATCTTAATGTCTAATCAAAAGGATGTCTAATAGTAAGGATAGTGGCTGATGAAGTTGGAGCTTGTTTACCTAGATACCAAGCAGAAACTCAGTTGGTTGTTTATATTTGAAACTACTACTTTCGTCGCCAACCTGAGTAACAGGTCTTTAAGTTTCTGGCACGAGAAGTAGCAGGCCTAGTTTTACAGTGTCCTTCATAGCAGTTACATTTCACAGGGTGAATTCTGATTAGTTGTCATTTGTGTCTTGAGCTGCTGCATTCTGTTGCCCTTTTTTGTGTGTAATTCATATAACTCATGGGATTTGTCAATTTCTTTCATTTCCTAAAACAGGGTATGTAAGTTTCTTCATGGATGACTTGTATTTAGTCAGTTGTAACAAGCTTGTAGCTGTTATAGAAAAGAAGAACTAACTTAATGTTCCTATTATAGATAATTTATAAAATGAGAGCAGTAAAGACAGTTCATGTCTTCAGTGCAATGCTTATTTCAAGGGACCTCTCACAGTCTGGTCCACTGCGCTATTAGGTCACTGTTCCAACTTTTTAGTCATCCAAGTGGAATCTTCTCGCACAAAGAAGAAAAGCTTGTCATCTCGCTGGAGATAAAGGCTGCATCCAGTGACCTCTTTCAGTGTCCTAACAAGTCTATTCTCTCTCCCTCTCTCATCCTACCTCAGGCACAGATATTTCTGTTGGGGAAGAAGTAGCCATCAAGTTGGAATGCGTGAAAACGAAGCATCCTCAGCTCCACATAGAGAGCAAGATCTACAAGATGATGCAGGGAGGAGGTAATGAACTGCATTCCTGTGGTTTAAAAGTAGTAAAAAGACCAGTTGGCATTCTTTAAATGCACAAGCAGCCTATGAGTATGCTTGTGTTGGGTGAGTAAGTTTGAGTTAAAGGTTTTTACCCTCAAAATGAAAATGTGCTAAACTAAGGGTTGTATTAGGTGTTCTTATGCATGTACAATATTTGTGATGTTCATACTACAGTTGGTATCCCAACCATAAAGTGGTGTGGTGCAGAGGGAGACTACAATGTAATGGTGATGGAGCTGCTGGGACCCAGCCTGGAAGACCTCTTTAACTTCTGCTCCAGGAAATTCAGCCTCAAGACTGTCCTTCTGCTTGCTGACCAGATGGTAAGATAAATGATACTAGCACAGGAAATACGATGAGCTGGTATCTCCCCAATGTTAAATGTTACTAAGCTCAGAATTGTACTCCACTTTAGACCTTTTCAGAATTAAGCTCTACTTTTAGGCCTCATCTGTCAGTCAGGTTATATCCACCAATTAGGGATACCCTGAATTGGAGCCCATATCCAGTGTACATATTGGCCAGACATTGATGGAGTAAAATGAATAAATAAAATGTGTAATTTAACACAATTGCCCACCAATATCTACACAGTACAGTTGTCAAATTATTGTACAAAAACTTTTTTTTTTTTTTTACACGATCAAACTGAGTCTGCATACGTTCCTTGTTTAAAAAAGGAATCATATTTGTCTTGATATTCATTTTAGTTGTGAGCCATGATTTTATAGCAGTCTGGGTGGATTACTGCTTTGATACCATTTCCCTAATGCTAACATAGATAGAATTGCCCTACTTTCGTGCAGCTTCTTAACACAGGCCTGTCTTCCCCCATAGATCAGCCGTATAGAATACATCCACTCCAAGAACTTCATCCACAGAGATGTGAAGCCTGACAACTTCTTGATGGGGCTTGGGAAGAAAGGCAACCTGGTCTACATTATCGACTTTGGTCTGGCCAAGAAGTACCGTGATGCCCGCACCCACCAGCACATTCCATACAGGGAGAATAAGAACCTGACTGGCACTGCTCGCTACGCCTCCATTAATACTCATCTGGGCATAGGTAAAACACACTCATCATCCTGCATTTACTGTCTTGTCTTACAGTTAGATAGTAGCAGTGTTTGATGTTAATACATGCTTACACTTGTGTTGTATTTGCATGTGTCCACAGAACAGTCCCGTCGGGATGACCTGGAGTCTTTGGGCTATGTGCTGATGTATTTTAACCTGGGATCACTGCCATGGCAGGGTCTGAAAGCTGCAACCAAGAGACAGAAATATGAACGCATCAGTGAGAAGAAAATGTCAACTCCTATTGAAGTACTTTGCAAGGGCTACCCCTGTATGTATTCATCCTACTTCACTTTTTCACTCTTCCCTGTAATTTGGCATCTAAAGTATAACCTTTCAAACTTTACACAGAAAGATACTTCAGGGTATTAAGTTTGGTTTGTTTTTTTTTCCCTTCCAGCCGAATTTGCCACATACCTCAACTTCTGCCGCTCACTGCGTTTTGACGACAAGCCAGACTACTCGTACTTGCGGCAGCTCTTCAGGAACCTGTTCCACAGACAGGGTTTCTCATATGATTATGTGTTTGATTGGAACATGCTCAAATTTGTAAGTACTGCTTTTTTGTATAATTGGCATGCTAATGTTGATTCTTCTTGGTTGCCACAGCATTTGTGAAGTCTTTCTCTCTCTTCTCGTTTCAACTAAGGGTGCTAACCGTGCAGCAGAGGAGGCCGAGAGAGAGAGGAGAGACCGGGAGGAAAGGTTGAGGCACAGCAGGAATCCTGCCACCAGAGGCATTCCATCAGCCTCAGGCAGACCCCGTGCTACACAGGACAGTGCACCTCCAACACCCCTCACACCAACGTCACACACAGGTATGCATGTACAAACAAGCACATTTCTTTTTTCCTTCCTTGTTGATACAACTGAAGTAAAACCTAACTTAAAGAGTTTGGGGTGGCGGTAGCTCAGTGGGTAGGATACTTGCCTCCGGACCAAGAGGTCACAGTTTTGAATCCTACCTCCAGCATACCACCACTGGGTCCCTGAGCAAGACCCTTAACCCCAAGTTGCTCCAGGGAGATTGTCCCCTGTAGGTAGGGAATGGAAGTCGCTTTGGATAAAAGCGTCTGATAAATGCCGTAAATGTAAATGTAAAGAAACAATGCTTTTCAAAAATTAAAAAAATGCATGTTATTTTTTTCTTTATATATATATTCTATATATTTCTAATCTCACAGCAAACACATCCTCACCACGGCCTGTAACTGGTATGGAGAGAGAGCGGAAGGTCAGCATGCGGCTGCACCGCGGTGCCCCCGTTAATGTCTCCTCCTCAGACCTGACAGGACGGCAAGACACCTCCCGCATGTCCACCTCACAGGTACAGGCTAGCCCTGCGCCTGAATAGCCCACAGGGTCATCTGGCCTCGGCGTTTAGCCTGTCAGTGCTTCAGCACAAATGATAAAACCTTTAATAAACTACCATGTACCTAAGATGTGACTTTGTGTCTGAATGTGCATTAAAGGCTATTATGATTAGGTATGGTTTATGGATGGGTTTGCTAGTCTAATAATACTGGTGGTTTCATTAAGAGTCGTGGACTAATTCTTGTTTTAAGTAGTTGTACATCAAGCAGCCACAATAAACCACTGATGGGTGACTTGAGTAAGATTGATTTTCATTACATGGGCACTTGCCAAGGTGTGGGACATATTAGGCAGATGATGTTTGGGGGTGGTGGGGAGGGACAAATTGGCAAACCTAAGGATTTGAGTGACTTTGACAAGGGCCAAATTGTGATGGCTAGATGACAGGGTCAGAGCTTCTCCAAACTGGCAGGATATCTAGTGACCATGGAGTCCCCCCACAACGTACAGGACCTGTTGCTACTGTTTGGTGCTTAATGTCTTAAGAGGTCTTGCAAAATCCATACTTGAACAGGTCAGAGCTTTTTTGGTGGCACGAGGGACATACACAGTATTAGGAAGGGGTTTTTATTGTTATGTTATTGCTTATTAGTGTATTTATGTCAAGTTAGTCTCTGGTTTTAAGTAACATAGTCTGGTTGCCTGCAGGCTCTATTTGTCCTTGTTGCATGTGTCGAAATCTAATGTAAACATTTGCAGTTATCTATTGCCATAGATTTCTATTACCATTTTTCCCTGAAGAAACTCCCATTCATAAATCAGTCATTCAGTGAGAATAGGTACCATAATGTTCTCTTTCTTCACCTCAGAATAGCATTCCCTTCGATCATCACGGCAAGTAGCTGCTCGCCATGTGCTTGTGTGACGGCGGCAGCAGCACCAGGTAAGTTTGAGGTGCTGATGTTACATGGTTTTCATTACAGGTTGATTGATAGCTTTTTTTTAATTAAATAAATCAGTTCTCTGATCAAATGCCTGGACATTTGCTTAAAGACCCTGTTTACACCCGATCCGTTGGAGTATCAGGATTTTATCTGGAAAAGGCCATAAAATACAGGTGTGAATGCACCAAAGGCACATTTAAAATTAATATATTCTCATTGCTCAAAGAATGTCTGGAAGATGGTCTGAGATACATTTGAGGCATGTGTTATAGTGGTGTGCATGCATTCATCTCGCTAAGGCATAGTTGACAACCCAGACCCCAGCTAGAACTGTGTCATGCCTCTCTGCTGTTCTGTTTATGAAGATCATCCTTCAGACGGTCTCCTCTAAATGGTCCCCAGTTCATATCCTGATCCAATTCCTACTGAGTTTAAGTCAGTGTATGAGCCAGTTATCACAAAGTACAGATTTGGATGAAATGGTCTCTCAGTTTCACTATGATGCACTGTTTAAACACATGTAGGTCATTATAGTGATCATATATAGTGTAATATAGTGTCTCAGACCACCTTCCAAAGAAGTTTGAGAAAGGAGGAAAATTATTCTCAATAACGTCCTTTTTCTTAATGTGTTTAATCTGGATAGCATTAAACACATTTGACTGCCAAATGTGAGTCTCAAATCTTGTCAGAATATATTTCAGATGCTAGTCCCATGAGGTGATCATGTATAAACGGGGTCAAAGATGTACCATGTCACAATGTTTGAATTTTTTTGTTTAACCCACTTTTACCAGCAGTTACAGATAATTCTGCTCTTCTTTTACCTGCAGCCCTCATGTTCCAGAAGACTCCACTCTGCAATACGGAGCGCACTGGTCAACCCACCTGATTGACGGCTCTTCACTAATAGGAAAAAAGCAGGGCAGTCTCTCTTCAATCAACAAAACCAAAATGGTTCAGAACCAACTTGACCTCTTTGTTAAGGGTCTCTCTCTTGTTTCTCCTGTCTCTTCTATCTTCTCTTACTCTGTCTTCTGTCACTCTGGTATATAGAAAATGTGCACACACACACGATTGTGAGATCACTTCTGTTAAAGAAGCTTATAGACTGACCCAGCAGAGACTGCATCAGCCAGCCAAACTTAAGTGTCCTCTACACTGGTTTTTCTCTCCATGCTAGTTACCATCCCTACACATGCACACTGTTTGTAACCTTTTTCGTCCATGTTTTAAGGTTTTTCTATCTAGACTTACGTATTTGTTAACTGGTTTAATTGATTCCATTTGGTGTACTGTACTACTTTATCCTTTTTTAATCAGATTTCCTCTTCCATAACAGGCTCCATATCTGGACTTGTTTTCATGGTTTTATTCAATTATAATTATTATTTTATTATGTTTTGATAGCCCTTTCTGTAACTGGTGGATGGTATAGAATGGGTTCTTGTTGCATGGTCTAATTGGTGTTTTAGTATGGACAGATCACTAAGGGGCCAATAACTCACCATTTCTCACTCATGATAGTCATGGGGTTGTTTACTAATCCTCTGCATCATATGTTTAGCAGGGCCTGTGATTCTCACCAGTTTCTTCCCCCTTCTTAACTGCTGTATATTACTGCCTTCCCCTTGTATCTTTTTTTGTATTTACAAGCTGTGAAAATTGTAATATATCCATGTAAATGTTTCCAGTTCCACTTAATAGAGACACAAATCAACAGTCCTGAAGCATTCATTTTTTTTTATTTTTTGTTTTGCACAATGCCAATATAATGAAGTGCTGGACATCAGAGGGCTTACCATTTATAAATCTGAAGACTTAAAGTTGGGTGTTGACAGCTGAACAGGACATATCTGAGCTTTTTAGCAGGGAAAGATGAAAGGAAAGTCACTCAACTGAGCATGTTTGGTAATGATCACACAACTTCTTTGATGACAAGCTGACTGAAGTTGCGATTGAGATTATCATTTTCCACCATGGTGTGAAATGTGAATAGGGAGTCCTCTTTAAAGTGTTCCAGCACTGATGTGGCTCAACTGATGTACCCCATCCTGGGTTCCATGCATCACGCTTCTCAGGAAAGGTATGCTGATCTGAGTTGCTCTATTTTGTTTTCCCACTTTGACATCATCGTGAAGAATGGGAGTAGGGGGCAGCTCTTAAATCAGTGTCCTTACAAGAGATGTGATGCATAAGGGCCTTGCTCATGCTTCTAATGTACCATTGCACCTGAAGAGGGCAAATGTTTGAGGCCTGAACGGGTGAATAGCATCACCCAGGCCTTTGAAGCCCATGGCCATTTTGGGCTCCACCTATTGGTTTGTGAAGTCATGCCAATCAATGAGCCCTACTAGAATTTGTATCACTGTATTTGTGCACCTTTTTTGTGTACAAGTGTAAATAAATGAACTTGTATTTGATCTGTGTCTTTATTGAATGTATTACACATAAAACTCAATCAAGCCACATGTAATGGAAACCTCATCTTGAGCTGTTCTACAAGTTACATTTCATGTTTTGGTTATAGTCTTTGAACGCACAGACAAATATGAGTTGTGAAAATAGACATCTAGTCAAGGATTTAGCATTACAACAATGCCTAAAGCATGAATTGCACCGGACAAGCCTGTGCCCTGCCCTCTAGTGGTGACTGAAATTTTAGATCTGCACCAAGCTATCATTATAAAGTGCTTAAACAAAGAATTATGTTTGTGAGGAGAAAGTGCAGCTCTGAAAAAAAGGACTTTTCATAATTCCTTGTGTGAGTATATACTGAACATTTTTCTATTTTTATATTGACAGATGAGAAATGGTGCCCTTGCTTGAGGCTATTTGCTACTGTAATCATAACTGTGTCCAAATAAGCTTTCAGATGTTGAGGCAGAACAATTAGCATCAAATACAAATTTACTTTCTTTGACTGAATACTCTAACCAGAGAAATTTAAACGCTTTCTTTTGTGCCAGGGAACTTAATTTGCTTTAGACACGTGCCGTAGTCTCCCAAGTGTTCACTGTTTTACATTCATATAAAATATAAATTGAGGGGCGGAAATGCCCTTTGTCGTTGCATTCTATATCATTAGTGAAAGAGAAGGTGACAATTTGGTCATACGTGAACACACCACAGCACACAGTGTGAACAGCAGGAAATACTTCTTTTCTGCATTTAACCCCTTTACCAAGTGAAGCAGGGGGCAGCTACGAACACAGCGCCCAGGGAGCAGAGTGTGGGGACGGTACCTTGCTCAGGGTACCTCAGAGGTGCCTAGCGGTCTTGGGAATCAAACCCAGACTTTTTGATCACAGGCCGAATGCCCTAACCACTAGGCTACCACAAACTTGCAAAATAATATCCATTTCTTTGAAAACCCTTGGCCAAAAGTACACCCCTTCTAATTACTGAGATCAGGTGTTTCGACCACACCAGTTACTAACAGGTGTATAAAACGAATACACAGTCGTGTGATCTCCACAGAGAAACACGAGAATGGCGTTGCAGTGAAGAACTTAGTGATTTTAAATGTGGCACTGTCATTGGACGCCACCTTCACAAATCAGGTTGTGAAGTTCTTTTCTGGTAGATCTATCCAAGTTAGTTGTAAGTGCTGTTAATGTGAAATGGAAGGCCATCAAAGCTAATCCATGAGGTGTAAGACCACACAGTGTGAGACCTCTGAGCACACAGGTAAAAATCACCTTCTGCTGCATCACTCACTGCGGAGTTCTCTACCGTTCAGGAGCTTCATGAAATGAATTTCCAAATCCAAATAGTTTCACACAAACCTTGAGATTATTATTCACAGTGCCAGTCATAGGCCGAAGGTAACAGCTGGGGAAGACCTTTTCAAAAGAGTGGAGGCTGTTAAAGATTCAAGGACAGGGGGGCAGCTCCCCATAGTAATGGCTGTGGGTTTGGAACAGGATAGCCAAAAAGCTGCTATAGGTTCTGATTTTTTTTATCTTGTTGCTGCAACTTGATATTTTTGCACAATTTGGATTGCTGTCTGCCTCAATATTTGCTTTGTATATTTTGCACACTTGATGACTGAATTCACTCGCACTAGTGCTGTTACTGCATCTGACAGCTACACGCACTGTGTTGTCTTGTCCTGTAATGAAATGATTGTACACTACTTTTGCTCTTGTACTCTTTTTGTGCTCTTTTTACTCCTGTTTTTGGTGTTTCTGTTGCGCCACGGAGCGTTTAATTTCTCTGTGTACTGTGTCTATAGAAATGGCAAACACAATAACAAACTGTGTCTATAGAATTGATGACCAGATGTCCACATACTTTAGTCCTCATAGCGTAGCTTTGTATCCGGCCATGCCGCAGTTGGAAAATGATCCCTAGAGCATTATGGGTGGGTCTCGCAAGTCGCACAAAAATGTGGCTGGCTGAGCTGCCAGGTGGGGTGGGATCAGCAGTTCCAGTGTAAAGCTGATTAAATGAAATACCCCACGTATACCGTGCAACTGTTTTTATAAACACCTCACTGTAGATGGCTTGTGTGAGCAGACGTTTTTATCAATGACGGATCTAAGCAATCAATAGTGTATTAATTTGTTTTTCATTAGCACCAAAGAAATTGGGGGACACCAGAAAAGCTTACAATGTCTGATCTGTATGAAATCTCATCAAAAATGTAAACACCAATCTTGGTGTAGTGAAATATTGTGGACAAATTTACATTATAGATACCAATAAATAGCATTTGAAGACTGACTCCCATTACAGTTCATTTCAGCTGAATAGTCTGAACATTTAGCTTTTTAACGCTACTTTCAATCTTTTTTCCCCTCCAGTTCTCCAGCTTTTGTCATTGTTGCCTGCAGAAATGGTCCCATAACCCAGTTTTCCTACTGCGTCAGTATGACATCACTGTGTTAGCATTAGAAACACACCAGTAGAGCTCCTTCACTAGACTTTTGTTTTTGAATGTTTTTTTCTTTATTTATAGCAGCATATAGGCATGCTCTGAACTTTGAGTCGGTTCCGTGAAATGTCTGGCAGTGGAAGAGGGTGGGCCGAATGACGGCTAATGCTTTTACGGATGGACACCAGCTGGACTGGCCTGAAAATACGGCACAAATCCGGTACTAATAGGATTGGACATTTGCCTTGTTTGTGAACTGTGCTTATATGGGGGCCTGAATACACACACTGCATAATCCAGTTAAATCTCAATGAGTACCTCATAATGCAGTATATAAGGGCAATGATCATTTTTGAAAAACAAAATTATTTACACTATTGTATTATCTTCTCAGTAAGCTAAACAGAGCGTAAGAAACAAGCTTTTTACTGTGTGTGATTCCTAAATCATGAAGCTATTTGTCTCAGGTATGATATAACCCACTGTCTTCCTTTGTAATTTCCTGTTCTTCATCATCCCCTCACTCTCTCACACTGAGCAGCCAGAGGATTCTGCTCCAAGGGAAACTATTAGCACTATTAGAACTTCTGTGTGTGATAGTGAAAGAGAGGAAACTGGCAAGAAAACCAGACTAGCCACATGAACATTCACACAAATGGAATATTCATACATTCAGACATCCTTATCAGGTACAGAAGTTGTCAGCAAATTTAACTATTCGTTGTTTCTGTCTGTGGTATTCAGAAATGGCAGCAGGGATGAACCAATGACATCACTTATAGTGATATGT
>JBBPDB010000108.1:34382746-34394017 GCA_037974465.1 Brachypetersius altus
AGGACAGGAACTGGCAGGGACCTTGTGCTTGATCTGATGTCTAACCACAATGTGCTGTTATGTCAGAACATAATATCTGTATATTTTAAACAGTTTCCAAAATTTGTAATCCTACACTACAAACATGTGTATGTATAGTGTTGTGGCATTGGAAGGGCAATGTACTCTTATCACTCCAGCTTCCTCTTCTTATCAGTGTAAGAGTTTATCCTGGCTTTACTGTTCAGTTTTATTAGTTCAGTTTTATGTGACCTACTGTTTAGCATTAATTGACCAAAGAAAAATGTTGTTACTACCTTTCCAAAGGAATCTTGATATTGTGCTTTGACTGTTGGTTATGTTCAGATAGGTAAACACACTGTTCTCTATTTTAATAAGTAAATAGCCCTTAGTGATGTGTTTCAATTGCTAGGCATGACTGTCATTCTTCTATATAAATAAATGGCGAGGCATCTTTAGATCTGGGTCAGGTAGATTACAATCCCTCCTCCTGGAAATCCGTTTAGTTGGTCTCCCAGCCTGCTGTAACCCAAGGGCCCAAGTAGTGGCTTAATTATAAAGGCACTGTAGTTTACTTTTTAGTTCTCAAGAGGTCATGTGGTTCACACCTCCACTAAATTGTGCAATCCTCTACATACTATAGGAATGCTGCGAAGAATGTTTTTATGTTGAATCATTCTTACACACATGCATGCTGTGATGAGCTGTTGCGTGCCAGCACCTGCCGGGCGAGTTTCCATTTGGCAGTCTCTACGGTACCAACCCCTCCTCTCCTAGAAACTGCTTGAACTCCATTCCTACACATACATTGTGGAGAATCACACTGCAGTTCAAGAACTACTCCTCTCAATTGTCCCACCATTAATGGAGCAGAATTGAACCCGAAGTGGCTGGGAAGTAGCTTGGAAGTTTAAAGTAATCTTTCCAAAACTACCTCACTCACAGTTGTAATGCAAAATACTTTTTTTGTAAACCACTTAGATACACCTGTCCTTATCAGATAGATGCATCTATAGATGCATGCAGATATGGATCTGGTAGGTTAAAGGCAAAATCAATGTGAGGAAACGGGTTTAGACCACCTGATGAAAGCTGCTTCTTCAAATTAGACTCTTGAATGTTGCTAAAGAGGAAGAGGAAAGAATATGAAAAGAATTTTCAGCACGTCTTATGATAAGAATGCACTTTGCTAATTCACATGAAATAAAGGTTTTTATTAAATAGGTCTGATCATGTCGGTCCTCTTATGGACTGATTTGCAGTCCAACTGTGTAAATGAAAATATGTGTTTGAAATCTCTTTTGCCTTCCTCAGTGCTGTATGTTTCCTGAATGAAAGTAATACTGTAGACAGTGTTTCCACTGGTAATACTTCTCCACTGCGGCCCGTATATTGTTCCCGCCATGGCAATGGTGATGAAATAAAATGAAATCAAACACCCCCATCTCTTTCAACAAACAGATATCTCTTCCCCATCACCACACCAAATCTCATGGTCCACTGGAAACACTGCTGCAGACCTTGTAGCCTAGTTGGCATATTCTGCCTCGGTGAAAGTTGCAAAACGTAAGAACGTCATCATGAGCTGAAGTGCTGAACTGGACTGTTTCGAAGTTAGTGTTTCCCAGGAGAACCTGCTCAATATTTTCTCACTCTTTCTTACACACTCATAAGTTAGTCAGGTGTACTGGGAGCAGTGAAAAGAAGGCTCAAGAGTAGGGACCTAAACTAGGGACTACTGTTCAGGGTAAACCTGAAAATGAATAGCACTGTGGGCTTGGCAATGAACCCTCCCACCTGTCGTTCTAGCACTGGTTGTGCATCTGAGCGTTTCAGAACAGAGAAGCACTTTGTGTTGGATGTGGCGCTTGATTGCACCTCACAGTAAGCAGGAATCCCATCTCTGCTCTTGCTTTGTTGATGGCCATTGTATGGAGAGCATTAGTGTGAATGAGCTCCCCTGAAACCGGGAACAAAGTCTAGATCCCCCCCCTTTAAGCCCCCGCTCCTCCCAGCACTCTCTCAGCCTGGGCGGATTCAGGGGTCACACACTTGAGGTTTGAAATGGGTCACACACACAGTCCTGACAGAATGTCATTGTTAATGGGCAGTGTGCAGTCTAACTGCTGTTTCTTTATCCTTTTTGGACCCACAGAAACTCACTCACCACCATGGAGGAGATCGTCATAGCTGGGATTTCGGGTCGCTTGCCCGAGTCTGACAATCTGGAAGAATTTTGGCAGAACCTTTTCAATGGTGTCGACATGGTTACAGAGGACGACAGGAGGTGGAAGCCAGGTATCCCACAGAATCAGATAATTATTATAATACTTTCGGCTTAGGGAGATATGCATTCTGACTACTTTTTCATATTTGAACCCATGAGGTTTAATCAGGTAGCTGATATAAAAGCATATATATGCAGTATATATAAGCAATTTAAAAATACATTAATAAAATATTGAAGCTTCCAACACAACTCATATATGAGTTTGGGCCCCTTTGTTCAAATTAGAATAATGTATCTTTGAAAATAAGTGTGCATCCTCTGAAAACACACTTTTGCACATTAAAGCACAATTACTATTTATTTACATGGTTCAAAACATTGGAAAAAAGACAAATGGTGGCCTGTAAAAATGCCCCTCCACTAACGGTGCATTGAATTTTCAGCAGCCTCCGCTGTGGTGTCTGGTTTCTTCGCTGTGCTAGTCTCCTTGCCTACCTGGCTGCTACTCTGTGGTGGCCTTGGCTGGCATGGGCTCTTCTGAATAGGGACCCTCTCTCCTCTCACTCCTTGGCAACCAACTAATGTTCACATTTAGAGTACCAGGCGGCTTAAGAGACTGAGGATGAAGCAGATCCTTTGATACAGCAGAAAAGTTTGCTTTTTTCCCTCCAGGTTTTAACCCAAATGCATATATATATTTTTTTCCTTTCTCAAAGGTCTGTACGGACTTCCTCGCAGAAATGGAAAACTAAAAGAAATAGACAGATTTGATGCAGCCTTCTTTGGTGTCCATCCCAAGCAGGCCCATACCATGGACCCACAACTGAGACTAATGCTAGAGATATCATACGAGGCCATCGTTGATGGAGGTCAGTGTTCAAATGAGAGATGAAAACTCCCTTTCTTGTAACTTTTGTGTGTTTTACTGAAAAAGAGGAATCCATACCAGCAGGATCTCACTGTTGTATATATGTAATTACAAATTGAATGTGCATGAAGTAAAATTCAATCTTATTACATGTTTTAAAAGATGATAATGTTTATTTAATTCTTAAAATAATGAATTATAACAATAATTCATATATACTTGATTGAAAATATAATTGATAGTGATAACCCTAGCACCTTTACATTATGGGGAGATTCTTTAAACTAAAGGTTCCTCTCACTTATCTCATTTATATAAAGTAGTGTTTGATTGCAAAGTTCTTTAAAGAGCCAAAAATTGATTTTCTACAAGCTTGCCACAGAGAAGCCTTTTTTGGCACTTTTGTTTTTAGGAGTGTTCTGTAAACTGTCATTAAAATGATGCTATAAATATGGTTTATTGTTCATTGCTCATATTCTTGGTGGCGCTGAAGTGCTGATGGTATGATCTCCCCTATCAGGCATAAATCCAGTGTCTATGCGTGGCACGAAGACTGGTGTGTACATTGGTGTGAGCGGTTCTGAGGCTGGTGAGGCCTTCAGTAAAGACCCAGAGGAGCTGCTGGGCTACAGCATGACAGGCTGCCAGCGTGCCATGTTCGCCAACCGCCTCTCTTACTTCTTTGACTTCAACGGTAGGCAAAGTCTTAGGAGTTCTATAGTTTGGGGACTTTAGTAAAGCTCGTAACAATTTATCAGAGCGTATTTCAGTATTTATAAACAGTCAAATTGTATTTTGTACATATATTATAAATGTATCTATTACTTAAAAAATGTGGTATTTTGTTCTGTTATGATATTGACCATTTTCAAATGTAATCAGCAAAATTCAAGGTTGTACCTCATGTCGCTGCTGACCGTATAATGACTTTTATGAGTCATTTCTTGCATGATGCGATGCATTGCATAAGCTGCTTTGACTGTGTGACTCAGACATAAAGCTGACTGTGTGCTTCTATGTGGTTTTTCAAGGCCCCAGCACAGCTATAGACACAGCATGCTCCTCCAGTCTACTGGCTCTGGAGAACGCCTTTAATGCTATTCGCCATGGCCAGTGTGATGCAGCACTTGTTGGGGGAGTCAACCTACTGCTCAAGCCCAACACCTCAGTGCAGTTCATGAAACTGGGCATGCTCAGCCCTGATGGAACCTGCAAGTCCTTTGATGCATCAGGTGATCTTAAAGTTACTCATGATAATACCTGAGGACTGATTTAGCTAAGCCAATTACATTCTTTTGCATATTGGTCCAAATTGTTACAGTAACACCATGTGTAAATATCGGCCTAATGCGTAGAGAATTGTCCACAGATGACACACAACTGGATCATACGCTAACATACATATGCATTAAAATAACCCTTGTTTGTTTGTTTTTTTCTCAGGAAATGGCTACTGTCGTTCAGAAGCTGCTGTGGCTGTACTCCTTACTAAGAAGTCCATGGCCAAGAGAATTTACGCCACAGTGCTCAACGCTGGCAACAACACAGACGGCTACAAAGAGCAAGGTGTTAAATACACGGCCAGCCTCTTTCATTTCTTCGTCAGATCTATTTGAAATCCTGCTTGTTGTGGTGAAAGTTGCCAAACTATTTCTTTGCTCTCAGGCCAAATCCTCTTAGGCCAGAACATATTACTGTAATGGAGAGAGGTGACCTGGTTCCTCTGGGTACTTTAGGCGGTACCCTTTGCCCCAGTGCCTACTAGCATTCTTCTTTCTCAACATGGTGCTAAAATGGGTGAAGGGTTGGTATGTCGCAGGGGCTCAGGTGACATACCAATGCACCTTCCATAAATACACACATGAACAAAACAAAACCGTATGACATTGGCTGAATAAAGCAGATTTAATGGATAATTGGTTGTTTTGTGCGGAAAATGCACACATTTCTGCTGAATATTCACAAATAACATTAAAATCCAAGATCTAGAAAGGGTCAAATGTTCCGAATGGTGAGGGTCTTGTGAATGTAAACTGAGTGTGACTGAGGTGATGGATTGTTTGTTTTCTGTTTTCAATTTTGCAGGTGTGACCTTTCCCTCAGGGGAGATGCAGCAGCTCTTGGTCCGCTCCCTCTACCAAGAGGCCAACATCACTCCCGAGCAAGTGGAGTATGTTGAGGCTCATGGCACTGGCACCAAGGTGTGTATGTAAACATCAGAAAACATTATTGATCCCGAAGGAAATTGCTTTGCTACGACTGCAGAGACACAGACAAGAACAATATAAAAGCTAAAATATTTCGACAAAAAATCTTGGGTGAAACTGCCTTTTAAGTGAACTGTGTTTTTGTTTTTTGTTTTTTCCAGGTTGGAGATCCACAAGAAGTGAACGGCATTGTCAGTGTGTTCTGCCAGTCCCAGCGGGAGCCATTGCTTATTGGCTCCACCAAATCCAACATGGGACATCCTGAACCTGCTTCTGGCCTGGCTGCCCTTGCCAAAGTAATAATAAATACATAGTTATGCACTTACTAGACCTCACAACATGCTTCACAACCACACAAATGGCTGAAATCATGTAAAATAATAATAAAAACAATATAAATACAGTGTAGATAAGAGATCAGCTCCAGGGCACCAGGCAGGCTCTTCCTGTCAGATGTAAATATTTAGGAATGGCAAACGAAGAAAGAAAAGCTTTATATATTGAAGTTTAAATTGTCACGGGCCACTGACATTACAATTTAACCTTCGATATATAAAGCTTTTCTTTCTTCGTTTGCCATGCCGAAATATTTACATCTGACAGGAAGAGTTACTCACCACACACTGCGGCTGATTAGCTGATCCCTAACAGAAGCTAAATAAAAGCAGCTTAGGCTGATGCTGACGCTGTTGAAAGCAGAAATAGAGGGCTGCATCCAAACTGACCCATTCAAATGAATACCAATTAGTCCAGTGGAATTTTATTGTTAAATTTAGATTTATTTGTACATTTCAATATTTAATAAACACAATGTTCTATTTTCTAGCTTCTATTGTTCACAGTAATTATTATTATTATTATTATTATTATTATTATTATTATTATTATTATTATTATGGATTTGTGGTGGCCTAGGAATTGCTAGTAAAAGTCTATGTATTTCATATGAAAACGTTTTCAACCGGCTGCTTTTAAAATGGACAGTTTTAGAGCACTACTCCAATAAATAATATGCAATAATCTATTCCCAATCATTTTAGCTGTAAAAATAGAAAGAATTCTGAATATGAATCAAGACTTCTTTGTAATTAATACAGAGCTGAAAACAACTATTTTAGGATCTTATACTCCTGCAAAATGTGCATAATTCTGCACAAATCTGTTTTAATTCTAGCTTTTTTAACAGCTTCGTCAGATTTCAATTTGAAAGCAAATGATTTTATAAATTTTTTCAGTAACTTGATTTTACTGGAAGTTATTTCCAAACTTTTTGAATGGTGATTCTAATGTTGTAAATGATGCTGTTATTTTTTTAGTATTTCTTGGCATGTGTGTGTGTGTGTGTGTGTGTGTGTGTGTGTGTGTGTGTCTTGAACTAAGCTAACAATAACTCCTGCTCTCATGGTCACTCAGGTGGTCTTGTCTCTAGAACATGGAATGTGGGCCCCCAACATCCACTTTGACAGCCCCAACACAGACATCCCTGCGCTGACGGATGGACGCTTGCGTGTTGTCACGGAGCCCATTCCCATCCGGGGAGGAATCGTGGGTATCAACTCATTCGGATTCGGAGGCTCCAATGTCCATGTGATCCTGCGCCCTCCTGGGCCAAAGCCCCCTCTGCCAGCCTCGCCACTGTCCATCCCCAGACTGCTGCAGGTTTGCGGGCGCACCGAAGAGGCCGTCACTTCTCTTATGCAGAAAGCTCAAGAGCACAGCCAGGAACCAGCCATTCTGAGTCTCGTGAACGACGTGTCTGCTGTCCCCACCGCCAGCATGCCCTACAGGGGCTACACACTGCTGGGATCTCAAGTGGAGGTGAAGGAGGTCCAGCAGGCCCAGCCTACACCCAAGCCCCTCTGGTATATCTGTTCTGGTGAGTGAAGCTGAAGTTATAGATTCCAGAATTGATCTCTACATATGGTGTCCTTGAGAGCCTTTAGGGTCGCTTAACCAATGGCAGATTAGACAGGTCAATTCTAGCAGCTTTAAGTACTTTACCAGCATATACAGAAATACTATTTGGTCTGTAACACTTTGAAAATTCTTGTGGCAAACCAATGCATATATGGTTGTTATGTAGGTATGGGTACACAGTGGGCTGGTATGGGTTCTAGCCTGATGCAGCTGCCAGATTTCAGAGAGTCCATCCTACGCTCGGACAGCGCTCTGAAGGACACCGGGCTGTGTGTGTCACGCCTGCTCATGGAGGCTCAGGAGAACACCTTTGAGGACACAGTCCATGCCTTCGTGGGCCTTGCTGCCATTCAGGTAAGGGTTAGCCAATATCACCTGTGTCACGTGTACACAGTTACTGCACTGTGGCTGTCATTTCTTTACTCAACTAAGATCACTCAACTTGTGCCTGACAGTCATTGCATTGCAACATACTATGTAGCAACAACATTGAAATCTGAACTCTGTATTCTGTATTGGGTCATGTCGTCACCTTTAGTATTTTGTAATCTAGTCTGTCTACGTATCTGTCTCTGCCCCCTTCAGCACAGTTGACCCCTAGTTAGGCCGTGTTCCAACTCTATCACCAGTCACCTTCTTCTATCAAGTACTTGTTTATGTATGATTCTCCAGATTGCACAGATAGATATGCTGCAGAAGATGGGTCTCCGGCCTGATGGAATTGTGGGGCACTCTGTAGGGGAACTGGCTTGTGGCTATGCTGATGGCTCCCTCACCCACGACGAGGCTCTTTTGGCTGCCTACTGGAGAGGCAGATGCATCAAAGAGGCCAATCTCCCTCCTGGGGGCATGGCTGCAGTAGGTGAGAGGGTCTGCTTATTTCTTTGGAAACCAAAACTCTCAGTAACCCTCAAACAACCTCTCTGAGGTTGTGCAGTGTTTTCTAAACCAGTGCCTATACATTCAAAATATTGCAGTTATAAACATGGATGTAGCAGTTATTGTGTTCTTGAAAGGTTTAGAGAGAGCAAAGATGTGGACTGTCTGGAAGGGATGGGTAAACACTGATGCACGGTTTCGTATCTTGTTGGATTTTGCCGCTGAACTTGAATTTGAGCTTGCACTTGAGCTTGAGTATGTATATTTTTACAGGTCTGACCTGGGAGGAGTGTAAGGCTCAGTGCCCTCAGGGAGTAGTACCAGCCTGCCACAACTCAGAAGACACAGTCACCATCTCTGGACCACAGGTATAGTTTTCATGCTGCATTGGTGCTCTACAATTAACTTTACACTGTTTACTGAAGTAAAAAGGGGATCAGTAAGAAAAAATGTTTGTGTGTGTGTGTAGGAGTCAGTAAGCAAATTTGTGGCTGAGCTGAAGAAGAATGGCGTGTTCGCCAAAGAGGTGCGCAGTGCTGGTGTCGCGTTCCACTCCTATTACATGGCATCGATTGCTCCCTCACTGCTGGCTGCACTGCAGAAGGTAAGTGAGGGGTTTAAAGAGACCCCATTCTACATTTCAACTTGATGTTTTTGTAGTTTTATCTACCAAAACGGCTGCAAAATAAATTGATGCAGGGCACAATTTCAGTCCATAATTTAATAAAATCCAACAGCTGTCCCTGAATGTTAAAATATGCTACTAACTAGGAGAGTGGAGGTGGGGTAGGCTTAGCTTAGCATTTTAATAAATCAGCTCTGTAGGTCTACTCACTGCAGAACAGGCTTGATTCAGGCTAACCGAAGCTACACTGAGGTTTAAATGATGGTAACTGAAATCTGAGGGCGTGCCGACATTGGAAGGACATGAAGGCAAGTTTAAACCTGTTGGTCTTTGGATCTGTAGCCTTTTGGTGAGCTGGGAATCCAAACCACACTACGTAGTGCACTGCTGATACAAGTGGCAGTTTTGATTTAGTTTTGATTTAGTGGTACATAAGATGGAAAAAGAAAATGTTTAAAGGGTTGTAGACTAAATAAGCGAATATATTAAATTAGATGGTCAGATTAACAAAATATTTTAGCGGCTTAGTTTCCATATATGGACTGCATGGAACGGGTATTGAGTAGGGATGTGACGATTATAAGTTTTGATGGTACGATGAGCGTTATTAGGATTGATTCGCATGTATTCATTTCACAGTCGACAATTTTTTTTTTACTGCTGTCTTTAAACAAATGCATAAAAATCTTAAACAAATAATGCAGTGCATAAATGGAATATAAACAAATGGCTACTGCTGTGTGACAGTAATGTATGTAGTAGTGTAAATGTAAGTAGTAATGTAAACAGTGATGCATCAAAGTGAAAACAAAAATACACATATTTCTTTAGAATTAAATGTAATCTTACATATTAGCTCATTTCTCTATTTAAAAAAAAGAAACATCAATTGCTTCTTTGGTGGAAATAAAGTGGATTGAGTTTTTTTCCTCTGCCATTGGTTAGTGTGGTCAAGTGAGCCGTCATTCGCTGACTGTACTGTCTGTGTGTTTCTAGCACAAGCGCGTCGCTGGTAAAACGTTTATATTCTGGCCGAGTATCGCCAACCTGTTGACAGCACCGTCATGTTTTTAAGAGCACCAGCAGAAGCACGGTGTTAAGGAGCCTTTACCGTGTTAACAGTGTTTTAATTAAATTACATTGCAGAGGAATAGATATTTGTTTAAGATTCTTCTTACAGCTTTAAGAAAGGCAAGTTCTAAGAAATTACTTAAAGCTGAACAACTCAAATTCAGTCAGTGGTAGAATATTACACGGCAAATTTTACAAAGGAAAAACGTACTTATGTAATAGTGTTAAAAGGGCAAAGGCAAAAATGGACAAAATGCATACATTTACAAGACAATGGCAATAATTGTGCTGCAGAATGTTTTGAATTAGGCTGCTAACTGTAATTGTTATTTTAGATCACCCACAAGCTATATGTGTTTATTTATTGATATGCTTTTTGGATGTATTCTTTGTGACGCATGTTTAATCTAGATTGTATATGTTGTTTTTTGTGCCTGTTTGGGACTTCATGAAAGCTGTCTTTACAGACAAAATCAAATTATTATATATATAATAAAGTAAGTCAAATTTCCCATAGTACTGGCTCTATAACTGTCTGTAGCACCACAGTGCCACCTGGTGGGCACTAATGACTTTCTCCTGTCTCAGGATGGGTCAGAATATTTGCTCCAGAGAGCTCAAATGTTCACAAAATGTTCTCGTCCTCTTAGGTGATCAAAAAACCTCAACCTCGCACTCCGCGCTGGATCAGTACATCCATCCCTCAGTCTGACTGGGAGAGCCCGTTGGCCCTCTACTCTTCAGCTGAGTATCACGTCAACAATTTGGTGAGCCCTGTGCTGTTCCAGGAAGGCCTGAGCCATGTGCCCGACAATGCTGTGGTGGTGGAGATAGCACCTCATGCCCTGCTGCAGGTGAGGAAGTGTGATAGAAGGGACATACTTTAAATGCAGCTGGATTTTTTTTCTAAATAAATTCTGCGTTCCCTACAGGCCATTCTGAAACGCAGCCTCAAGCCCACTTGTTCTATTCTGCCCTTGATGAAGAGGGGGCATGCCAACAACTTGGAGTTCTTTCTTTCTCACATTGGGAAGATCTACATGAATGGGTTAGTACTGACTCAGACGTATGTGATTTTTAGGAATCAAATAAGATCATTATAAATCACACTGTGTGACGTGGATCTAAAAACATTGCCATGACATGTATGTAGCATGTAGCTGTATGATGTTGAATATGAAGGTGTGTAGATGTACGATGGAGTGTGTTTAGGTGTGTGAAGGTGTGTGAAGGTGTGTAGATGTGTGCTGGGATGTGTGTGAAGGTGTGCAGCTGTATGATGGTGTGTGTGAAGGTGTGTAGCTGTATGATGGTGTGTGTGAAGGAGTGTAGATGTGTGTTGGTGTGTGTGAAGGTGTGTAGATGCATGATGGTGTGTGTGAAGGTGTGTAGCTGTTTGATGGTGTGTGTGAAGGTGTGTAGATGCATGATGGTGTGTGTGAAGGTGTGTAGCTGTATGATGGTGTGTGTGAAG
>JBBPDB010000108.1:34394117-34430928 GCA_037974465.1 Brachypetersius altus
GTGAAGGTGTGTAGATGTATGATGGTGTGTGTGAAGGTGTGTAGATGTATGATGGTGTGTGTGAAGGTGTGTAGATGAATGATGGTGTGTGTGAAGGTGTGTAGCTGGATGATGGTGTGTGTGACGGTGTGTAACTGTATGATAGTGTGTGTGTGAAGGAGTGTAGATGTGTGTTGGTGTGTGTGAAAGTGCATCTTTTGTCTGGGAACATCCCAAGTGCACCAGGCATCAAATATAACTTACCATAACTCATGTTTGATAAATGTTTTGTTGTCTTCTTGCAGTATTAACGTGAACAGTAACAAGCTTTATCCAGCAGTGGAGTACCCTGTTCCAGTAGGAACGCCCCTTATCTCCCCTCTAATCCAGTGGGACCACTCCCAGAGCTGGGATGTGCCCAAGGTGGAAGACTTCCCAGCTGGCTCTGGGGGCTCCACCTCAGCCACTGTGTACAATATTGGTAAGCAGATGCTTACAATTTTCAATAAAAATTTGATTCTGTTACATCTATTCATGTGAACTGCTGTGATGGAGAACTCTAAACTGGCATTTTAGTGATTTGAAATGTTTAATTGTTTGTCATTGCTGGCTCAGTGTGACTCGGTGTATGATAAAAGATGCTGGATGGTTTAACACCAACTTTTCCAATCTCTTTGTTTTTTCAATCTTCTCTGTGCAGATGTAAACCCTGAATCCCCAGACCACTACATGGTTGGCCACTGTATTGATGGGCGAGTTCTATACCCGGCCACAGGTTATCTGGTGCTGGCATGGAGAACATTAATGAAGAGTCTGGGCACTGTCCTGGATCACACCCCAGTGACCTTTGAGGATGTGACAATCCATAGAGCCACTATTCTGCCCAAGACTGGTGAGAGGATTTTAAAACCTTGTGTGCAGTCTTAACATGCTACATTCCTACACAGAGTTTTAGACAGAATGTTTTAAACAGGCTTATCACAAGTCAAGCCAAATAGGTGTGTATATTCGTTACGTCAGGAGAGGGAAGAAATTCAGTTCCTGTGTGTGAGTGGGTGCAGTGTGGGTACTGTTCATTGACTGTAATTTCTTGGGGCTGAACTTGATAAAAGTGAGTGAATTTGTTTGAACCAGCTCAACTCCTAATCTGGACTGTATTACAGGATCTGTGCAGTTGGAGGTTCGTCTCATGCCTGCCACTAACCGCTTTGAAGTGTCAGAGAATGGGAACCTGGCAGTCAGTGGTGAGTTACAATTCTTAATCAAAATCAAATCACACACGTGTGTGTGTGTGTGTGTGTGTGTGTGTGTGTGTGTGTGTGTGTGTGTATATATAATTAATTAAAATTGTAAGCTTACATGATTTCATTTGCTTATGTCTCTTTCAGGTAAGGTGAGTGTGTTGGAAGATTCAGCACTGGACTCCTTCCGCTCTCAGCTGGCAGAGCCTGTGACTGCGGAGGCAGAGGATGCAAAACTGCGCCTGAAAGCTGGAGACATCTACAAAGAACTGCGTCTGCGTGGATATGACTATGGAAAAACCTTCCAGGGCATTTTGGAGTCCAACAATGCTGGTAAATAGCTTTACACTAATGTGTTCAAACTGTACCACCAGATCAAACGTTCTTGGTGATTTAAATATAGGTGTAAGCTCAGGTCATCATCACATTTTTGCAGTCAGACTACAGCTCCTTGCGGCAAAGTAACAATAGCATCATCGCTGTCAATCATCTGTGCTAGCTGCCTGTTATTTAGGGAGAAAGCTCTAGCAGAATGTGTGGTCCTGCTTGTAAAACAAGCTAAACTAATAAAGTGTTTTATTTATATTGTGTACATTTTGATCTGTAAAATGATACAATTCTGCAGCTGTCTCTAAATGTCTACCCATATTTTGAGCTGATTGGTCAGCTCAGAAGAAGCAGTCAAGACATAAGCTGCTAAGGGAGTGTAAATACAGTGTGTCCAGCATGCAGAAGCTGCACTCAGAACACCTTGAATTGAAACAGGTATCTCTGTCAGCCAAAAACACACAGAGTGAACCCACCTCCTCCTGTTTGACTCTTCTGATTTTGTAGGTGACCATGGGAAACTGCAGTGGACGGGTAACTGGGTGACGTTCCTGGACACCATGCTGCAGATGATCGTTGTGGGTTTGTCCGGTCGTAGCCTGCGTCTCCCCACTCGGATCCGCTCTGTTTATGTGGACCCAACGTTACATGAGGAGAGAGTTCAGGACTACTCAAATGATAGGAAAGGTAAACATGTTTCAGTGCTTCAGTGTTACTTCAGTCTTATGTATATTTATATAAAGTGTAATGGATATGAAATACATGTCTCCTCTCCTCTCCTCTCTTCTTTCCTTTAGTTGTTGATGTTCATGTCAACCGCTGCCTAGACAACATTACAGCTGGTGGAGTTCAGATCTGCGGTCTTCATGCCACTGTAGCACCACGTCGCCAACAGCAACAGAGTCCACCCACTTTGGAAGAGTTCGTCTTCGCGCCCTATTTGGAAACGCAGTGCCTGAGGTCAAATGTGAAAATGGTGGAACAGCTGAGACATTGCAAAGGCAAGTTTTCCCTCACACTGATAGAATATGTTGAAGATAAGGTCAGATAAACCTTTACTAGTCCCACAGAAATTTTTACAATAACAGAGTGGAAAGTACATGAGAAGCACTAAAACATATAAAACCTATAAAATATAACTGTATAATAACAATATTATATAAAAGAGAACTGTACACTATAAAAATAGTTTTCTGAAGATATGTTTTACACATATTCATTCTGTGCATCATTTCTTTTGTTTTGTTGTCCTTTCCAACACATTCTATTGTGACATACCAGGTTTTTTTGTTGCTTTCAGTGACCAGTATGATAATGTGGCTTAACCTCTTTTTTCAGGTCTGATTAACTGTCTCCAGAGGAAACTGGCCAGTCAAGGTGTCAAGATCTCCATCCCGGGGCTGGAGGGAGCATCTGAGGGCCAGCTGATTGGCGCAGAGGCGGAGGGCGGCCTGCTTCGGCTGCTCTCGGTGCTGTGTGGCCTGGAGCTGAACGGTAACCTGCGCTCAGAACTGGAGCAGACTGTGCAGAAAGAGAGGGAGTGCCTTCTGCAGGACCCTCTTCTCAACGGCTTGCTGGACTCCCACGCCCTACGCCACTGCCTGGACACCACCCTGGA
Source organism: Brachypetersius altus (assembly GCA_037974465.1). NCBI lineage: Eukaryota > Metazoa > Chordata > Actinopteri > Characiformes > Alestidae > Brachypetersius > Brachypetersius altus. The sequence goes on from JBBPDB010000108.1 coordinate 34,397,283, forward strand.
GAATTCTACTCCTGGAAAACTCAAAGTCCTTGAGGTACTGTATAAGATTTACTGTGATAATGTGGCAAACAAATGTAAACAATTTTCCTTTTGCTCCAAATAGAGTTGATCAGACAGAAAATGTACAGCGTTTAAGTGCTCTCTCTATTTCTGCATCTACAAAACTAATGCAGATAACACTTTTGTAGCATTCGCCAAACTGCAAACCGAAATCATTGCACCTAACATGTACCTAACATACTCCTCTTTCAGGGAGCATCTCCTCTCCTGATGCATCTTATCTTCTAGCACTACTCTGTATAAAATTTTGGCTCTTAAACCTCTCATCTGCCTCTAATACTGTCTTTAAATTTAAGCGTTTTGTCAAATTGTATATCGCTTTAGATGAAACTACCTTATGAATGCAATGTAATGTAACCTTGGCTGACCTTTTGGGGGTAATTTTATTATGTCCCCAACATGCTTTTTTTTTTTTTTTTACTAGAGCACAGCATGAGAGGAAGCTCTTACTGTGTACAGCCAGGTCTCACTCTGTCCTCCTCTCTCTTCAGGCTCTCTCCAGCGATGGCCGTGTGTTCTCCCGGGCAGTCAGCCTCCTCAACATTCAGCCAATGCTGCGTCTGGAATACACAGCCTCCGACCTCAGCACGGAACTTTTGGCTGCGCAGCAGAGCTCCCTGGAAGAACAAGGGGTCTCAGGTGCTCAGTGGGACCCTCAGCATGGCCCAGTCTCAGGCAGCCTGACTGGTGCTGACCTGGTGGTGTGTAATTGTGTGCCAGGGCCTGTGGGTAGCCCAGCCACGCTGCTGGAAAACCTGGCCTTATCTGCCAGGGAGGGGGGCTTTGTGCTGCTTCACACACTGCTGAGGGGAGACACACTGGGGGAGACAGTAGCCTTCCTTACATCTATGGACAATCAGAACGGACTTCTTTCTCAGGTTAGTGGAAGCGTTGAACGTCTGGTTAAGAATCAGAAAACTTTATTAGTCCCAGAGGAAAATAAAACTGTCCAGAAAAACTCTGAAAATGCTTTGTACTAAATACACTATGATATGTACACGAAATGCTGTGGTCAGATAATGTAAATAAAAAAGTTGATATAAATTTTTTAAAAATGACTGCTGAAGTTTACTAGCCAACGCGGACAGTGTTATGGAAATCATTTTATTTGCTTTTGCATTTCTTGCTCTTCTTATCTGTGTTGTGGTTGTGTGCAGGTGGATTGGGAGAAGCTGTTTGAGAAGGCCTCTCTTAACGTGGTCATGATGAAGAAATCCTTCTGTGGCTCCGTTCTCTTCCTTGGCCGTAAGCAGACCTCTGGTAAACAGCCGATTACAGTGTCTGTGGACTCCACTGAGTATGAATGGGTAGAGACTCTGAAGGTATGTTTTGCTTGTAAAATATTTCTGCAGTAATATTGTGTGTAGCAAGTGTTAGTTTGTAAAATAATGTTTTTAAACTATGTCTAGTGTAACCCCTTAATCTGACTCTTGTGTCCATCAGAGCACACTCGCTGAGACGTCAGATAAACCAGTGTGGCTCACGTCCACTCAAAGCCATAATGGCGTGGTTGGAATGGTCAACTGCCTTAGACAGGAACCTGGAGGCAACCGCATTCGGTTAGTTCTTTTACCCTCACTGCGCTAGAGTTATGTTATGATGCCAGTACTTTGGATAACTACTGTGTCCAGTCCTCATGATATGGACATAACAAATTAGGGTTTTTTTTTTTAGCTTATGTCTTTTTGCAAATGTGTGATTTAAACTCATTGGTGAACCTTGAAATGAACAGCCAAGTTTTAGAAATTTTTAAAAGCAAAAATGAAGAAAATACATTCTGAAATTCAGTACCGTGCAAAAGTCTCTTGTGCAAAGTGTTTGAAGCTATTTATCTGAGCAGTGAAGGACTTTCTGCCAGGAAATACACAAGTTAACCTTAGAATAAATGCAAACTTTCTTAAAATTTTGTGAGCTGGTTAAAAGAACACTGGTTTGGTCCCAGATGTCACCTCGAAGCCTCCAGGCTTTGCATGGATGAAGTATTGATTGAACTGAAACAGGTATTCGAGGTACTTCATATGAACCACACTGTAAAAATGGGCATGACGAGAAGGTCTGGGAATGCTTATGCAAACCCATAGATATACATAAAATAACATGCATTATTTGTATACATTCTATTATTAGCTTTTAAACGCACATACTGCTCAGGTTTGAAATCTAATTATCTCCGGTGTCCAAGATTGCTCAGTACTGTGTTTTAGGTCTTGACCATATCAAGGCCTTAATACCATAAGGCCATATTTATTTTAGTCTTCCTTTCCACTGAGACTCATGTTCAGATATCTAGCAGATGCATTTGATCTATTAATCAGATGAAAACATTTCTAGCATGACCTGCATTCATGCATATCTATGCTTTTTTTCCCTTTTCTGACTAGGTGTGCTTTTGTGTCTAATCTGAAGAAGTCCTCTGCAGCGCCAGCGCTCTTACTTACCCATAAGGACATGCAGGCCGTGCTGCAAAAGGACCTTAGCATGAATGTGTACCGAGATGGCCAGTGGGGGGCGTTCAGACACCAGCTGCTCCCACAAGGTAAGCGGACGACTGGGTATGACCTATCAGGGTAATAGTCAGTATCGTACAGCTTACAGCTGATGATTCAGCAGATGTGAGTGGACCTGTACTGAGAGTTTTGCTGTGTTTCAGGGCTCATTATGACTTTGTTATTTGTGCTGTAGATTTAAGTGAGGAGTTGACCCAGCATGCGTATGTGAACGTGCTGACTCGTGGTGATCTGTCCTCCCTGCGCTGGATTGCATCCCCACTGCGGCACTTTGTTCCATCCAACCCCAGCGTGCAGCTCTGCCAAGTTTACTACGCCTCCCTCAACTTCAGAGACATCATGCTGGCGACTGGCAAATTGCCCCCAGACGCTATTCCTGGTAGCCAACTGCCCTTCCTCACACTTAAAGGAACTACAGCTATAAAAGAACATGACTTACAAACAATGCTTTCACACATCTGCATCTTTCATTTGCATCTGCTAAAATCTGCTAAGTTTTTTTTGTCAAACTTTGCATCTAAACGTCCATGACACACTGACCCCACAAACTTGGGGCTCTAAACACATTTCTCAACGTCTGTGTGCAGGAGACATAGCGCTACAGCAATGCATGCTGGGCATGGAGTTCTCTGGCAGAGATCCCAGCGGGCGACGGGTGATGGGCTTGCTGCCTGCTAAAGGTCTGGCCACATGTGTGGACGCAGACAGACGCTTTCTCTGGGACGTCCCCTCCAGCTGGTGAGAAACTTTTAGTGTGAGGGGCATCAATCAGAATGTAGATAGATGTTTAGTCTAATTACTGGAAAACAATTTGTTCAGTAACTGGCAATAAAGCTCTCAAATTAAAGTATCTTGAACATTGTTTAGTGCAATGAAAAAAGCAAAAAAAAAAGCTGTCCTGATTAAAAAATATATATATTTAAAGATGTAACACATGAATATACTGGAGTGTTTGTGGAAAAATGGAATGTAATGGCCCAGCATGCAGTTCTGTTTCTTCAACTGATTAAAATGAACTATTGTATATGCTTCTTACAGCATTACCTTTTGTACATGATAGAATCTTTATTCGTATTCCAGGGTAGAAAAGAGCAATAGGGTCTAGTTCTATGTCTGAGGTTAAGCCTAATTTCGGCAAACTGGTGGCCAAGTGTTTAGGGAGTTTGGCCTTAGATCAGAATGTCACGGGTTCCAATACCTGGACTGCTAACGACCACTGAGGTACCCTCCAACAAGGTACAGTCCCCACACACTGCTCCCCATGTGCCCCTTGTTGGTGGCAGCCCACTGCTTCGCTTGGTGAATGGCTTAAATGCAGAGAAATTGTTCACACTGTGTGCTGTGCTGTTATGTGTTCATGTGTGACTATATGGGGCCACTTTACTTTTAATCGTGGACTAAAATGGCCCTTCATTGGTAAATCACCCTCAATGCTATAGTGTAATCCTACACTAGGGTCAAAAGTAGTTTCTCCAGGAAACCCACTTATAGAGGTACCTTGGGAAATACATGTTTCTTAGTGTAGCATTCACTGTGTGTGTTTGTGTGTGTAGGACTCTGGAGCAGGCTGCCTCAGTGCCTGTAGTATATGCAACAGCGTATTACTCCATGTTGGTGCGAGGACGTCTAAGGCCTGGTGAGAGTGTGCTCGTCCACTCTGGTTCTGGAGGAGTGGGCCAGGCTGCCATCGCCATCGCCCTCAGTATGCACTGCAAAGTCTTCACTACTGTGGGTAAGTGCACAAGTCATTTCACATTGTTCTTTTATTCTTTCTATTGTTTCCTATGTTAGGATTAAAACAAATACTCTACCAGTCAAACGTTTTTCATACACCACAGGTTTTTACTTTTTATCCATTTATTTCGAAATCTGCAGTCTGACATCCTATTAACCAGGTGATAGAGTCAAATTCAAAGGTGTCTTTTAGATTCAAATTAACTGTTTCACCCCATTGATTATCATTTTATAGCTGGTTACTTATCTAATGCTTGTCTGGTGATCCATGTTATGTTTGTAAGACAGTAGTGATAAGTAAAAATACAGCATTTTCTGGCTAATAAAGGTACTCAGATGGTGAACACGCTGTAAATTTGTAGGCAGTATTAGGTGAGTAACATGTAGAAAATCTTTGTGCAAAACTTTTGACTGGTACTGTATGTGAAATGTATTTTAGCAATGGTAATTACGGAGTAATTACTGGCAACAGGTTTAAGAGTTAAAGTTAATGTAGCAATGGCATGTCTGGTGTTTACCAGGTTCCAAAGAGAAGAGGGACTACTTGCAAGAACGGTTCCCACAGCTCACTGCAGAGTCGTTTGCCAACTCGAGGGATGCTTCTTTTGAGCAACATGTGCTGAAACACACTCAGGGCAAAGGTTAGACCACAGTTTGGATCAGTCACACGAACTAAAACACTTTAATCAGGAGTGTCAAGCTCTGGTCCCGGATGGCTGGTGTCCAGCACAGTTGATGGTTTTCCTCTCTAACACATTCACTAAATCTGATAATTAACTGGCGAGGTGAACGAGGTGTTCCTGAGCAGGGAAATCACCAAAACGTGCTGGACCACAGCCCTCCAGGACTGGAGTTCAACACCCCTGACTTAAATGTTCAAATATGTGAGTAATCGCTTCTGTTTCTTGGCTGAGCTCAGGAGTCGATGTGGTTCTGAACTCTCTGGCTGAGGAGAAGCTGCAGGCCAGCTTGCGCTGTTTGGCCAGGCATGGGCGCTTCCTGGAGATCGGCAAATATGACCTGTCAAACAATACCCCTCTGGGTGAGTCATGGCTGTCAAATCAAGTCTAGTCAAGTAGGTTTATTGTCATTTTAGCCATAAACACAGTACACAGTGAAATGAAACAACATCCCTCCAGGACCATGGAGCAACACAAGAACAAAAACAGAAACACCACAAGACTACACATGTGCAGACACAATAGAATACACAAGGAGCAAAGCGAGAAAGTGCAATAAAAACACAAGAGCAACAAAAACATCAAGACAAAACAATTCAGTATAGTTCAGTATAGTTGACAAATGCAGAGATACAGAGGCAGACAGCAAGACATTTTTATTGTGCAAATAAAGGCAGCAGCAAGACAGAAAGTGCAGTATATAATACAGTAGCAGTTGGGGTGTAAGTTGTAACCACAGGCAGAACACTTCCTGTGTGCCTGTGGGTCATGGGTAGAAGTGGTAAAATGGTGTACTGCTGACCATTGTTGTTCTTTTACAAATCTAAAATTGATAGATACAAACATACTTGCATACACACGTTAAAAAATCATAGCAGTAAAAGAACTGTTAATCACATACTGCAATCACATACTACAGTACAGTGCAAAAGTCTTGCCAGCCATGAAGTTTTCAGTTTACTATTTAACTATTTTAACTATTTACATCAGCAGGAAATGTGCTCAGCCAGTAAAATGAATAATGTATATAATGTTTGTTTTTTAACTACCTTTTACATATCATCTTCTTAGAGGCCTGTGACTTTTGCACAGTACTGTATGTGACACAATGTGTGTTGTATGAGTGGGTGTCACCGCCACTCAATCTGAAGGGGACATTTCAGAATAAGTTGTTTGGACCCCCCCACATTTAACATAAAATATTAGTTCACCCATTCATTGTTGAATGCATTCCACTTAATCGATACAATACACATACCACTGGAAATCCACTCCGGGTTTGCCTCCAACTCTCCATAGTGAAGAGACTTGTTAGTACAAACCCTGCCCCAAACTCCGTCCCCACTCATAGACCTATGCATCCCCCTCACATTAAAAATGCTTCTGACGCCCCTGGTTGTGTGTGCTTGAATGGAAGTATCATATAAGATAGGTTGAGTAAATATAACAGTTTGAAAAGCATCATAATCTACACTGAACAAGCAGATAAACGGTTGTCTAACTTTTCTCTGTGGCCCTATGCCAGGCATGGCTCTGTTCCTGAAAAACGTGGCCTTCCACGGAATCCTGCTGGACGCTCTGTTTGAAGAAGGTAACCGTGAGTGGGAGGAGGTGTCTGAGCTGCTGAAGAGGGGCATCGCCGACGGCGTGGTGCAGCCGCTTCGCACTACTGTGTTTGAAAGAAACCAGGTGGAGGATGCCTTCCGCTATATGGCTCAGGGCAAGCACATTGGCAAAGTCCTGCTTCAGGTGAGAGCTAATGCGACTAGGTGACACTTAAAAGACTGATGCTCTTACATTAGGCTAGCTTAAGGTCATCCTCTTTTTCTAAGTGTGCTATATTACTATTCTGTATATTTACTCATCGTACGTATATTCATGTTAATAAATATAATTACAATATAATTATAATTTTTTACCCCGGTCCCCGAAGTCCTTGAAAAGTATTAAAAAGTCTTTAAAATGTGTATATTTTCTAAGGCCTTGAAAAGTATTGAAAAGTCTGGAATTTTAAAAAGGGTAGCATTAAATTAATTATAGGCCAAAATGAAGCAACAGTATCTGTTCCTGGTTAGTCCATCTTCTCCCTTTTTTACGTTTTTTACCATAAAAAAGGGAGAGAAGAAAGAAAAGAAATGGTGTTAGATGTGTGTAGCTGGAGCAAAGCAGGGAGACAGAAGTACTGTGGCTGGTTGAAAAAGATGTGTTACTCCAATAAATACGGTTTATGCCTTGTTGAAAACAACTAAATTCTAGGCTATTGTGTTTTTTTGCCGGTCTTAATTTTTCTTCTTAGAGATGTTGAAAAGGTCTTAAGTCATTGAATTTGCATATCAAAATTGAGCAGATAGCCTGTTTTAATCTGTTGGTTCGGTTACACTTTCTTCTTTTGTACTCTCCACTTTGCTGCTGTAACGATGCAAAATTTCACTCCTGTGGGACTAATAAAGGGTTATCTAATCTTTTTGTTTTGCTTCCACTAATATCACATATTGTGTCTTCTTCCTCAGGTACGTTCAGAGGAGAAAGGTAGCGGTGTGTCTGCAGCTGCTTCTCTTGCTCTGCCCGCTATCTGCCGGACCTTCTGCCCTGCCTCTCACTCGTACATCATCACAGGAGGCCTGGGAGGCTTTGGACTGGAGCTGGCTCACTGGCTAATAGAGAGAGGAGCTCGCAAGCTGGTGCTCACCTCCCGTTCTGGAATCCGCAATGGTATCCGTCTTGAATAAATCCTCTATTTATGTACATTCTAATGGGCAAACCTCTTCTGCAGTAATATTAATATAGATGCAAGGTTTTGATGCACGGTGGGCCACGGATAAGCAGCCTGATCATGGCTGTACAATAGAGATAATATATGTACTTTTATATAAATGCCAACTGATTAAGTGCTTTTTCAGACACTTGAACCTGCCTTAGTTCCTTTCTGAGCCTGATGGGTAAAACGTCGATGTCTTTGGAACAGGTTACCAGGCGAAGCGTGTTAGGGAGTGGCAGGCTATGGGCATCCAGGTCCTTGTATCCACCAGTGATGTCAGTACCCTGGATGGGGCGGAGCATCTGATCACTGAAGCTTGTCGACTGGGCCCTGTTGGAGGAATCTTCCACCTTGCCATGGTAAGGGCCTCTCAGTCTTTGGCAGAAAATTCTTGTGTTTAAGATGATGATGATGATTTTGATAAATGTATTTTCACCCATTTTTTTTTTTTGTAGGTTTTGAATGATGGCATGCTTGAGAATCTAACGTCACAACACTTCATTGCGGTCAACAAGCCCAAATATGATGGAACCCTCCACTTGGACAAGTAAACTAATGTTTACTAATTGGTCCTTACAGCTGCTATTGTGTAATTACAAAAACTTTTCAGTTGAATTCATTGAATAATTTTATTTTATTTTTTCACAGAGTGACGAGGCAGAAGTGTCCTGAGCTGCAGCACTTTGTAGTGTTCTCCTCAGTCAGCTGTGGCCGCGGAAACGCCGGTCAGAGCAACTATGGCTTTGCCAACTCCACGATGGAGCGTGTGTGTGAACAGCGTCGTAATGACAACCTGCCAGGCCTGGCCATCCAGTGGGGTGCCATTGGTGACGTGGGCGTCGTGTTGGAGACCATGGGTGGAAATGATGCCGTGATTGGTGGCACTTTGCCCCAGCGCATGGCATCGTGTTTGGAGGTACTGGACCGTTTCCTAAGCCAGCAGCGTGCGGTCATGTCCAGCTTTGTGCTGGCTGAGAGGGTTCAGGTGGCAAAGGGAGAGAGCAGTGGACAGAAAGACCTGGTGGAAGCAGTTGCCCACATTCTGGGTAAGAACGTCAGGTTTCTGTTTGCTGACACTGACGTCTTAATAAGCAAGTGAAAGTCTGAATTCGTTTTGTCAGTACAACATAGAAATTGTATTTCACTTGTAATCTGAACCTGCCTAACCTGCTGTATGTTTTTTCTAAATGTAAAGACCCAGAGTGAAAACGTTGCTCTTTCCTCAGGTGTGCGTGATGTGAGCAGCCTAAATGCTGATGCGTCCCTGGCTGATCTGGGTCTGGACTCCCTGATGGGTGTGGAAGTGAGGCAGACGCTGGAGAGAGACTATGACATCGTCATGGCCATGAGAGAGGTCCGTCAGCTCACCATTAACAAACTGCGTGAGCTGTCCAGCAAGTCAGGGGTGTCTGAGGGTGAGTTTATGGCAGTGTGCATGTGTGTCCAGGTAATACATAAGCAAGATTTTAAGAGTGAACAAGTCTCATGGTTTTTCTCTTACTCTCAGCAGAAGCCAAGTCTACCCTGGAGAAGCGTGGTGTTCAGGCTCTGCTGGAGTCGGATCTCAATCTGATGCTGGTGAAACCAGACAGTCCCACTGTGACGCGTCTAAATGAGGTCCAGAGTGCAGAAAGGCCACTGTTCCTCGTCCACCCCATTGAGGGCTCCATCGCTGCCTTCAGTACACTCACCGCCAAACTAAGTGTGCCTTGCTATGGCCTGCAGTGCACCAAAGGTATTAGCAGGATCAGGATCCACCAAGCTGACAAGAGCATATTATGTTTACTGTATGAGCAACAGTTTACACTGGCAGTCAAAGAGAAACATTGGTGGTTGCATGAGTTAAACATAAGTAGTTAAGCAAATGCATGACTAATGTACATCAAACAAACCATTTCAAACACAGAAAATGGACAGTTATAAATAAGTCACTTTTTCTAATTTGGCTTATCCAAAGGCATGGAACCTTTTCAAAATATCATTTTATGGCATGTGCACTGAACAGTTCCTATAACAGCTAATATAATAAATAGTAATTGCCTGTGTTTTTAAAGCTTTCATGTTTTTTGCTTTTTTTGTGTGTGTGTGTGTGTGTGTGTGTGTGTGTGTAGCTGCACCACTGGATAGTATTCAGAGCTTGGCAAAATATTATGTGGACTGTGTGAGGCAGGTGCAGCCCGAGGGCCCGTATCGCATTGCTGGCTACTCCTTTGGTGCCTGTGTGGCTTTTGAGATGTGCTCTCAGTTGCAGGAGGCACAGTGCCCTGTGGAATACCTCTTCCTCTTTGATGGCTCCCATTCTTATGTTGCAGCCTATACACAGGTGGGAGCAGCAGCTATACAATCTGCTATACCGTTCTGAGCACATTCATGTGCAACAGCATACCAGGAAAACACACGTTCAATGCATTGTCACTGTCTGAAGCCTCATTTGCTTTGTCTCTCACATTAATAGAGCTACAGGGCTAAGCTGACCCCAGGCAATGAGTCTGAGGCTGAGACTGAAGCACTGTGTGCTTTCATCCAGCAGTTTACTGGCATTGAGTACAACAAGGTAAGTTGTATTATTCATTCAGTGTTCAGTTCTGAGGTTTTTGTTCTTGCTCCTGGCACTTCCCAGCACTGCACAGTTCTCTACACTGTCCCACCTGATACAACTTAATACTGCAGTTCATGTCGTATAAGAGCAATTGTATTCACATGAGGAAAGCATGTGAATGCCACCGCAAGGTTGTAAAATCAGTGCTTACCGAAAAATGTGATAACCCAACTAAAAATGACGAGTTGGGGAGAGTGTCAACAAAAGTGGTAGCCGGTGATGGCAGCATTGTAATTTGGATCCATTTTATTTATTTAGCGACCACACCATTTTTAATGTATTACTCTCGTCCTCTCAGAACACGGATTTGCTATCAAACTGGATAATCCATTTCAGCCTTTATTTTGATACAGATATTAAAATAAACTCACCCTCTTTGACATTAGAAAAACAAAAACGGACATTAAAAAGCAGTATTCCCATGATTGCCCGTCTTGTAAAGACATGGAAAAGTTATTTAAACAGCATATATTTATATGTTTTTGGTCATTTTCATAGGACAGAAGTAGTATGTGGGGTAGATAGTAAGATCATGAACATCTATGGTGATATAAGTTATTCTCTTTTCACATTTTAGGCCTGTCTGTACAAAATACTATAGAAGATCTAGGATCAGGTTTTCTGGACCGCATTTTAGAAAACGACACTAATATTTCACAGTAATCACATATAGTAATGTAGTATATGTGCAAAATCATTACTGCTACTTTCTGCAGCAATAGCTCAGAGAAGACTAGATGGAACATTGCTGTGTGCTTTTGATTGCATTCAGTCACAAGAGCATTAGTGAGATCAGGGACAGCATTGGATGATTTGTTCTGGATCACAAACTCTGCTCCAGTTCATCTCAGATGGATTGAATGCTGCTCTACACTCCAGAAATCAATTTTACTGTTCAAATTAACTCAGGAAATGTGTTAAATCATCAGTCATACGCATTGTAACTGGAACTGTGTGGAATTGGAACTGTGTACCAGAAAACAAACCCATACTCTCTACATATTTTTGTCTCTCTCTCTCTGTCTCTCTATCTCTTTCTTGCTCTATCTCTTTCTCTCTCTGTCTCTCTCTCTCTCATTCTCCCAGCTCTTAGAAGCATTGCTGCCTCTGAAAGATCTGGAGGCTCGAGTGAACCAGGCTGTGGATCTAATTACCACCAGCCACAAGAACGTCGACCGTGACTCTCTCCACTTTGCTGCCTCTACATTTTACTACAAGCTCAAGGCTGCTGACCTCTACGTCCCCACCACTAAGTACCATGGCAACATCACCCTGCTGAGGGCCAAGACCAGCAGTGACTACGGAGACGGGCTTGGAGCTGACTACAAACTGCATGAGGTATGTATATGTTTAGAGATTTGACAGGGTGTTTGCAAATAAATGCTTAAATCTGTATCTGTATGCATGCTGAGTCATTAATAGGGGTCAGAGAGGCACTTTGGCATAAATGTATGATGGTTTATGTGCAGGTGTGTGATGGAAAGGTGTCCGTTCATGTGATTGAGGGAGACCATCGCACCTTCCTGGAGGGAGAAGGAGTGGAGTCCATCACAGGCATCATCCACAGCTCGCTGGCAGAGCCCCGCGTTAGTGCCAGAGTGGGTTAATATATAGATACTCAAGCCTTTTGATACAAGCACTTATTTTCCCCTTTTTATCTTTCCTTTTCTCATCTATTCCATCCTGCTCTGTCAAAAGGCACTAGAACACTGTTTGCTGAAGCCCTCTCTTAACCTGCATAAGTTAAAGTCTAAAGTATATGTCTCCTTACGGCACAGTATGTCCTGTCTCCTCCTTTCCCACACTCCTTTTCATGGTCTTACTTGTCCCAAGATCTGGCACAGGGTATTTATTCTGCTGGGAACAAAACATTAAATGTATTCTTTTTTTCTTTCTGGTTTTGTTAAGTTCTGATCTTGGGTTTCTCTTTCTGGCATTTTTCTTTGTCCCCTTACTTTTCCTTTGTCCTGTTTGGATCAGCTAAAATAATAATATTAATATTGTCATAATGGGAAATTTATTTCACCATTGAAGCTGCCTGGGGATTACAATATCTCCTGATCTAATTCTAGAAAGTCTAATAATATATACAAGTAACCCTTACTAAACACACTTTTTACAATTTGCATATGCATGTTCATATGCTTTGTGACCAACCCTAATGGTGCAGACTGCAACAGTCCTTGCCTGCGCTGCCTCATCGCAGTCCACTAACTGACCAGTCTTCCAAATCACATGTTTCTAAGCAAAGTTACTGATATACTAACATTACCAGTATTAACACATTCTTTATTTCTGACCTATGTTTACTGTAATCTTAATATTGGTATTAGCATCTTGGAAAAAATGCTGCAACAGTTATTGATACAAGGGCAGACAAGGGGACAAGAGATTTCCACAGCAGTGCTACAGGCAGTATCTAGCAGACATTCTGTAAAGAATAATGAACAGTCATCCTGAAAAGTCCTCTAATGACTCTGATGTGGTATTCTGTCCCCCCCTCCCCCCCTTCGAGACAATATTGAAGTGAAACCTTGAAATGAATGCTGCTTTTGTGCTTATCTGTGTAACTTTAAGCAAAAACTGGAAATGCTGTTTTAATATATTTGTTTTCTGTTTGAAAACAGTGCAAACATTCCTTCATAGCTTAACTGCTCATATGGAACGTGCTTCTGAAATGTTTCTGTAACGCTCAGCAAATCCTTTGAATCCTTGGAACTGTTCAGCCACTACTTACAGTAAAGTGTGCCAGCATTCATAGATGAGTAGTTATAGAGCAGTATGTCTCTTTTTTGTGGCCAGGTCCACATATCAGTCTAAAACTGAAAGTTAGTGAGTAATTTTTGTTTTACCACGTGTAATAAGAATGAAGGGTTTAATTCAGTACTGGACTAAAATGCTGGTCATAGGAATGAGCCCTGATGGTTTCCCTCTTCCAGTCACAATGAAGAAGAAAGGCATCTCTCAGAGAGCCACTCTCTGGAGATCTCTGAGACTTCCCTACAAGTCTATGACGAACCAAATGCCTTTTTGGATGTTGTGCTGTACTGCATAGATGAACTACGTGGATATTCTTTTGCTAGTTGTTCCATTTTTCTACTATAATTTTGTTCTTGTGTAATTTTTCAAGTATTTATTGTACTAGTTCAAATAAAGAGCAATCACTAACATATGGATTCTTGGTGTCTAAATATTTTTAAAATATTTTCTTGATGCAAAGCTTCCAATAATAAGTTTCATAATGGGCTGTGAAATAAAAAGAATGATTTGTCTATATATGGAATCACATCACACTTTCAAAGTCTATTGAAATGTATAACAGTCTTTGGACACAGTAGCTAATTACTGGTAATACTGACCAGAGTAGTAAAGAGTGACAGATCAAAACTATTTTATTGTCCTAATGAGTGACTAGTCCTTCATGTACTCACTTTTATAACAAGTACATTCATTTGTGGATTTTCATATTAGTGTTTTTCTGTTTTACTGTTTGTTTGCGGATTATTGTGGATCCTTATTTCTGGTCCCTGAGCAAAGCCATAGTTTACTAGTTTACACTCAAAATAAGATGAAGGGGTAAAGGAATATATATATATATATATATATTGAACATGTACCGTTACAGCCCTAATATATATATATATATATATATATACACACATATATATAGATATATATATATAAGGGCTGTAACGGTACATGTATTCGTGACATGTTCGATACGGTACATGTCTTTCGGAGAAAATACGGTACGATGGAGAACACGTGATTGAAGTAATATGGAATCACAGAGGGAACAAAAAGCTCAAGTAAATCATAAACCTGAGTCATGGCGTGAACTATACCGAACCGTGACCCCAAAACGGAGGTATGTACCGAACCGTGACATCTGTTTACAGTTACACCCCTAATATATATATATATTACTTGCACCCACCTGTGGGTTCAATGACTTCTTTGTGAATAATTTACATGTATGCATGGATTAGTCCACACCAATATTCTAGAAACTGTGTCTGTACAGAGGGACAAACCAACACCCATTTGTCCTCTATTAACAGGGCACTGAACACAAAAGTGCTGATGTATTGGTTCCCATTGTGACTAACCACAGTGCATTTAATTCAATGGTAGGGTCAATGCTTACTCTAAGGTAACCTCTAAAAGGCCTATGTCCTCTTTGCTATAAGCTCTCTCATTCTTTTAAAGCTGTCTTACACAAAATACTTTGCTCAATAAACCCGCATCTTACATTATTTAATTTAGTGCTCATGATGTCTTTGACACTTCTTCAAAGCCTGCCTAATACTCAAGGTGAAAGTTTCCTGCCATACTAAAATGATCCCTGCATTTATCATATATTCAGCTGTATAATGCTGATTGTACATAGATTTGAATGTCCATACGAAAATTAACCATGGTTTACTATGATTAAATAACCATGGTTTCATGTTTTTTTGGGTAACTATGGTGGTATATGTATATGAAATCCATGGTAGAACCACAGCTACCATGAAGTGCTATGGATAAACCATAATAAAACTATGGGTAGTACCAAAGTACCATGGGGTACCATAGTAAAACTATTGAGATTGCCCTTCACTGGAAGTAAAGGGTCTAGCCTAAACCCTGAAAACCAGGTGTGTCCCAATATGACAAGAATCAGAAAACTTAACTGATCCTGAAGCAAACTGATTATGCAACAACTGCACAGTCACAGAGACACAAAGACAAGAACAACATAAAATATAATATAAAGTCAAACTAAGCAAATACACACAATGTGATTAATGGCAGAAATCCATGAAATTAATTGTGCTGTTATATCCAAAATAAAATTAATTCAAAGGCAGTATATTGTACAGTTATTTTTAAAGTACTGCTATATTAACATAAGTGCAATAACATTTGGTTTTCAAACACTTCAAACAAACAAGGAGCTTTTAACAGCAGCATTCCCTTTAACACAGTTCAAATATTTCTTGTAAATTTTGTCTTAAACATAAATGTAATCAAATCGTGTATAAAACCAGAGATATTTGCCACTGCCAGGGTATTCATGTTTCATCTAGTTTGTAATAGAAAAACAAGTTCCCCTCAAAGTCTAGAGCAGGGGGGAAGGAACCTTTATAGCAGTCGAGGGGGACCAACTCTACATGATCTAAAGTCTGTATCTGAAGGCAGTGTATCTGAAGTCCCTGTTTGTGAAATGGTCAGACGCCCTATTACTTTTGTCCATGTAATGTGAATTGACCCCTGCGAAAACCAGTCGAGAAGAGATTGGGCTCCACTTAATCACCATATATATATGTATGTATTTCTGATTCTGAAATGCATTTGTGTATACATGTTAGAAGTGTGAGGTGGTATGCAGGACTGTAGGAGGTGTGTTGAAGGAGTTGTGACCACACAGAGGCGCAGTCTCCTCTCCCTTCAGAGTCAAGGAGCCCGAGAGTTACCGAGTGTTCCCGAGTCTGTCCGAGAGTGTTCGAGTTGAGCCGAACGGCAGCCTTTGGTTTCCCGCAGTTTGCTGCGAGGGGGAGGCTGAGCTTCACTCTGCTGTAGATAGGGGCAGAGTTCTGCGTGTGTGTGAGTGTGAGTGTGTGTGTTAGAGAGAGGGAGGGAGAGGGAGATGACTAGCAGAGACGGAGAGAGCGACTCGAAGAGGCAGAAGTACTGAAATAATAGATGACATCGGCTGAAAAAAAAACCCACACATAAAAAAAAGCGACCCACCTTTCACATCTACTCCACACACACACTAACCCGGCATTGATGGTAATGTATGCAAGGAAACAACCGAGACTCGGCGATGGGTAAACAGCTCTTTATATTTTTACGATTATTTTTCCTCCTTTTTTTCCTGTGCTTCGCTTTGACACTCCGCCATTTTTTAAGTGAAACCCAGAAATAAGTAGAAAAACTTAGCCCGTTTTTTAGGAAGCAGACACGAGCTTGATACAAGGTTGAACTACGAGTGTGTACCAACTTTTCTTGAGGTCTAATGTCCTTTTTCTTGCTTGTTTTCTGTTCTTTTTTCTAGGTGCAACGACCGGAGGGACTCTCAGCCCTACCAGGTTAGCAAATCAGATTAAAAGGGCCACTCCGGTTCAGGCTTGGGGGAGCCATCCAGGCCTCCCAGTCTCAAACGACCTGAAAAAGTCTTATGTTTACCACTATTTCTAGCCAAAAAAGCCTCCACACATGTACCACCACTTTTTATTTTCTGTTTATTTGAGACTCGTCGAGTTTAGCATTGCTAGCATCTGTTTTCCCCTCAGCTAGCGTTAGCATCCTCGCTACCAAATTAGCCTAGCTTGAGGCCTTTAAATTATTTCCCCTTTCGCTATCAAAATGACGACGGAGTCGCTAAAAATGACATTAAATGTGATAGATTATTCCTAAACACTTTTAACATCGGTTTTTGGAACGAATTAACGTTACTTTGAGCAGTAAACGGCCTAAGAGTGTTTAGTTAATAGTAGCTAAACAACCGGGCCGCTGGTGACGAGGTGTCAAAATAAAGAATGTTTGAGAGACAATTAAAATAGATTTATGTTGTAAAGCTAATGAATTCATTTAATATTGTTTCGAGACATAAATAAGATGCATATATTGAGTAGGATACGCTGTTTTAATGTGCTTTGACGCACCGATTTGGTCACGACTCGCCTTTTTTCTGCAACGACTGTTTACAAAATGCAAAGACACTTATTACTATTTAATCTGACTGTCCAGGAGTAAGACATTATAACTGTAAAAAATTGTACATTGTAGACATGAGCTGAAATTCAGGGGGTGTGTGTGTTATTTTATTGCAGACTCTGTCTGCCCAGAAAGAAGTCCGACATAACTGCACAGTATACCGATTTTTTAGACTTGATGAATTTCAGGGGCTGTGTACATTCTTTTCATTCAGACTTTTTGTCTGTCCAGAAGTCAGATATTATGCCTCACAATCTACTGGTTTTTAGACAGAAGATGAAATCAAGGGGGCGGTGTGTTGTTATATTGTAGACCCATATAAATATTGTTACAAGAGACACCTGTCTGCCGACCAATGGCATGAGAAAAGTTATTTTAGTGTTTAATCTTTCTATCCTGCAGTCAGGCATGGTGATGGCATGATATAATAGTTTTTTAGACATGAGCTAAAATCAAGGGCTGCTTGTATTGTTTTATAACAGATTCTTAAATACTCTTCCAAGAGTCATGCCTCTGGTGACCACCAGCATGTGAAAAAATCTGTTGGTCCAGCAGGCCGACAGTATGACTGCACAATGCATTTTTAGACATAAGCTGAAATTCAAAGGCTGTTTCCAGGCTTTTGTTGCACTCTATTAACTGTCGGGCCAGAAAGAAGTCAGACATTATGATTGCACCATGTTTTCAGGATTAAGCTGAAGTCAACGGCTATCTGTGTTTTATTTAATTGTAGACTCTTAAGTACTCTTCCAAGCGTCACCCCTCAGGTGACCACCAGCATAAGAAAAATGTTTTAATATCTGTCCAGAATTGGACATTATGACTGCACAATGTGTAGGTTTTTAGACATGAGCTCAAATCGAGGGCTGTGTGTGTGCTTTTTTGCAGACTCTTAAATACTCTTCTAAGAGTCACCCTGCCAGTGACCACCGGCATGAGAAGATGCGGGACAGCAGCGATGCGACCCCGCCGTGCAAAATTCTGCGGAGATCCGATAGTCCAGACAACAAGCACACAGAGAGCAGTGGACACGGCAGAGTCAAGGCCCTACACCCTCACCGGGCAAGAGAAAGAGATGGTGGTAAGGATGTACAGTCTAGCCCTGACATACACTTTATCCCACTTTACACTCGTGAGTTACCTGAGCCATGATAGAGAAAAAGACATCTTTCACCTGTAAGTACACTATCTGGGCACAAGTGTTGGGACCTTTACACTAACAGAGATTATGGTGACATTGTATTGAAATACATAGACTTTAATATTGAGTTGGTCCCCGCTTTGCTGCTATAACAGCTTCCACTCTTTGTGCATATTTACTCTGAAGAGCATTTATGAGCTCATTGATTTTGGACAAGAAGGTCGCTGTCTGGGTTCCATTTTATTCCAAAAGTGTTGGATGGGGTTGAGGTTAGGGCTCTGTGCATCCCGGTCAAGCTCTTCCACACCAAACTCCTCCAACCATGTCTTCATGGACCTTGCTTTCTGCACTCGGGGGCAGTCATGCTGGAACAGAAAAGGTCCGTCCCCAAATTGTCCAGAAGCATGGCATTGTCCAAAATATTATCGAAACCGAAATCAAAATGCCATCATGGTTCTGTTGCGTTTGATTTTATAGTTGTTGCAGATTAGAATTCTGTCCAACTCTTTACATTACTGTTAACACCAAATCTGGCACTGTCCTCTCTATGAGGCGAATGTGTATTAGTCTGAGCTACTGCAATTCTTGATCCTGGGAGAAACTTGAGTGTCATTTAGCACAACCCTCACAGTTTGGTGTTTTGGATATTAGTTGTGGGTACTAAGGTTCTGGGCAGTCAGTTCATCTTAGCAGTAATTTTAGCAAGCCTGAATGATAATGAACATTTAAATAGGACATACAGTAGCAGTGTTCTTGTGGCCAAGCTGTTTTTGTTACTTTCTGTTGTTTTTTTTTTTTTTGTTATTTTTTTTAAGTTCCATCTTTGTTGCATTGTAGCGCAGTTAACCTGTTATGACACCCAACTGGTTAATCGCACTGTATTTGTTGTATTGGTTGTTTAAATGTTAAAATGCATAAAACAGTAGGTTTTCCTTCTGTAAGTGTAGTTTATGCCAGGTTCCAGGAACAAAATAGTCCAGTCAAAACGGGCTATATCAGATTTGTAAAATGTGCAGAATAGCAGTACTGAAGAAGCACAGGTTCATTACTTCCTTCGTTCATTATAACCTCAATTTTATCTGACTGTGGTATATTTGAAATATATTGTGACACTGAGTTACTACCGATATTGCTTTAGCCTTGCTATTCATCTACTTCTCGCTCCTCTCCTCCATGGTGAAAAACATGAAAACTGGAAATGTGTCATGAATAGATTGTTTTAACATCATGAAGTGTATTAACTATCTCTTAGTTATCATCATTGAAAGAGATTAGAATCAGCAGCAACCCAACATTGGAGTTATTCATAAAGTCTGTTTTATGATTTTAATTAGTTTTTTTATTAGTTTTTTTTATTTGTTTTTTAAATCACAAAAGTTGAATTTCAAAGGGTCATTTAGATACTGAAATCAAGCTTGATTCCATAATTTACTGATGGGATCTGGGCTTTACTGTAATTGGTTACCTAATTTTCAGATTAAAATTTGGCCTCACTTTATATGCTGCCAACTTTCACAGGTCTGAGCACACATTGGTGCTGCTATTAATATATTGTCATGGGACATGTACAAACAGTGTTGCCAGTTTTACAAAGTCTTTACACTATGAACTTTATACGTAATATACATATATTCTTCAACTATATCATCTACAGCCCCCAGTACTATTGCAGAGAAAATGATCCAGCCCTTGCTTTTAGGCTTCCTGGACTTTTTTTTTTCTAAGAATTTGTCATTCATTTAACAAATAATGTTGAAGTGCTGTCTATTGTGGACAGCATGAAGCAGTTTTTAAAAAAATCCCTATTGGCTGCTTAACCAGTTTTTGATTGTTTGGGCTTGTAAAATGACTTTTCATTCCTTTTTTTATTGATTATATGCACATCCCTTCATAATCAGTCCTTTTCATATAAATGCAAAAAAGGTACTGAGTTTGGTGTGTTGGAGTACTGAGATATAGCTTGATAATGTGATTGTTTATTCCCTTGAACTGTAAAATTGAGACACTGCTTTAAAACTTTAGTTTTTAATTGCAGACATACATGCAAAGATACTGCTATAGTTGGTGGTATTATCGCTGCGACTGCTACCACTAGTAATAGCATTTATGTTTTTCTGCAGATGATTTTTATGTATCCCAAGTCTAAGGTAGATGTAGGAGAAAGCACAGTTTAAATGCAAGTTTATTTTCTTATAGTTAACAAAAGATTAAAGAAAAAGTACATTACCTTTCATTTGAACATGGATGTTTTCTTAATCTATCAATAATGTATAGTGTTCAGCGTGTGTAACGTGACATTGTGCCCTGAGGATGTACAAATGGTATTTTGATGCGCCTCCTGCAGCTCTGAGCTGTTTAGGCAGTGGTGTTTTATCTATTCTAGTTAAGTTTATATGTTGGCAATCTTAGGGTTTTGCTAAGGTTTACATAAATAAATGAATAAATAATACAATGACTGCAGCAACAGGTTTTCAGTCTGTGCTAATACAGGATTTGCTGTAGTCATGCCTGAGAGGAGTGAAGATTTGTTTTCGTGCCATAACCATCCAAAGATAACAAATGCAAATCACACAGATGTTGCGGACGTATCAGCTGGTTCATCCTCATATCGCTATATTGCTTGTTCATGGGTATGTTTGTGTCATGTCATCAAGCAGGTCTGATGGAGCACATGCTTCCATGGCGTTTGTGTGTTTAGGATTAAATTTAGTTTTCAGAAATTTAGTTTTTATTGAAGTCACTGGGTTTAGATCTGAAACTATATGGGTTGTAGAGAAACATTAAGAAATGCATTGGATATACAGGCTTCGTTCTCAGGCATCTGCTTCATTAAAGTGATGCTTATCAGTTTGGTTTAGGAAATAATATGGCGTGATGTGAGCAACAAAATTCACTGCCACAGGAAGCCATTCTGACAACGCCAAGGCTGGATTGGGCTGATCTTGGATCAGGTTTCTCTTTATTTGAAATTACTTCCACAACAACAAACTCTAGATTAATATTCCTGCTCCTTAATGAAAGACCTTCGCAGAAAAGGCTGCATGCAGCATTTGCCTACATATATATTTATAATTTTGGGTTGTCGTACTGTGTTCTAAACCACATTGACAAGTCTGTTTGCCCTTAATGAGAGTTTAGGTGCTGTTTGGGCAGGTTTTGTGTATGAGGTTGTGGATAAAACTTGACTTGACTTAGTGTTGAAGATTATAGTCTCCTAACTCTAGTTTTTAACTGATGAAGCAAAGTTTAGAGACCAAACATGCCTGAGCTGATGAACTATTTTTTTGGGCAAGTGGAAGATTGTTTAAATTAGATTGTTTTTAAGACATGCCTCATGGAGATAACTAAAAAAAACTTGTCAACACAAGTACAAAAACATGCATTTAGTACTGTAGCTCGTTACCTGTTAGACAGGCATCAGTTGCTAGTTAAAATGTGACTATAGCCATGTACGTGACTGCCATTTTCATTTTAATTTTTTGTGTTTTGGTTGTCTTTTATGTGTAGGTTATTTCAGGTTGCATTGTTCCTTGTGTACATGCAGGTGCCAGTGAAAGATTCATAAATGAACTAGTATGGCCAAAAACGTGCACACCTGGCAATCACACTGTATTCCAAGACCTTTGGTATTAAGTGGTCCTCCTTTGTGGCTGCAATTGCCTCCTCTCTTTTGAGAAGACTTTTTCAAGATTTTTCAAGTCAGCTACTGGTGTTGTATAGAATTTTTTGGCACAGAAGTTCCCGTTCATCCCAAAGGTGTTTTGTTGGTTTAGGGTTTGGGCTCTGTGCAGACCCCCTGGAATTCCTCCACACCTGACCCATTAACCCTTCAGTGGCGGAGTTTTAAAAACTGTTCTACCCATTGTTTTCACCCCGGTCTTCATTGTGTCAACAGAGTAGTTGCACATCTCCTTGGTCAGTGAGACGATGTTCACATCGATGCACAAACTGTGGTTGCTATGGTGACAGTGCCACAGAAGTTATGAATAAATATGGGGGAACAACATTAAGTACTCAGAAAAGATGTTTTGGAAACTGTTGATTTGAAGCATGTCAAGGACGATTTCTTTGCAGCACTGCTAGTCTGTTGTGTATTGCTCTTGAGTGTCCTGCATGGTGCTAGCTCTGTCCATCAGTTGTTGCATCGGCTGTTCGTGTGCAGTCTGAGTACTTGGCGAATGTTTTCATTCATAACTACTTTGGCAGTGTCACTCTGACAAAATCCCGCCGAATGCAAAGAAAGTGCCAGTACTGCGTTTATATGCTGTTCGGTTGACGTTCTGGAGGATCAGATATGGTGCATGATTTTAATAAAGCGTTATTATATAGTATCCCACCATTGGCAACACAGTTTATTTCTGTTTGTTGCATAGGTTTTAGTTGACATACTTGTCACAATTTAGCATGCTGTTCTTAACATATATTTATGTTTACATACATTTTAAAATACATGTGAAGATTCTGGTTTGTCTGGTACTTCAAGGCATGACAACGAAAATGTAATCATTTAGTTATACAAACATCAAATTTGTGAGTACTTCCATGGCAGCTCTGCTGCAGTGGACATAAAGTACTCAGCAAATCTGGTTCTGACTGTGTACCTGGAACAGTAAGTCTCTCCGGATGTCTACCACGCTGTATCATGAGGATTTTTAAAACAAGAATGTTTAGGGGTCCATGTTTCAATGCAGAACCACCCACAGAGATGACCCACGGATAGACACTTCGGACAGAATAATTACTGCCCCCACAGGTAAATACAGTTAAGCTTATCACGGTTTTATAAGCTTATAAAACCGTGAATATGTGATGTGGTAAAACAAATGCCTAAAAATGCTTTTTTTATGGCGTAAATCCTAAATATGCCCCCAAATATGCTCCCAAAACACTCGAATTTAATTGTAAGACAATGTAAAGGTAAACCTGTGTCCATACTGTACAGTTTACACTGCTGTTTGCCAGTGCTAGAATGTAAATACTGACTTTACTGTAATTCATGCACGTGCTGCTGTTTTCTTTAATATAGGCAGGGTAAATAGTTACGTTAATTTTCAGTAATAAAAATAAAGGGCTTTAAGAAGAACAAAAAACACGAGAACACTCCACAGGGGGTGATGACCAGACGTCATAAAAGCAAAAAAATGTGGAGGATATCTGCAGTTTCCCTGTAGCTGCAGGAGGGTTTCACAAGCAATTATTAGTTCGGTTCTTAGAAAATATCAGCAAGAGACTGAAGTCACAACTGCTGATTAAGTGGGGGTTTACTGCACACGAAACTACAAATTGGGCCACAGGCTGGCGTTAAAACAGTCAATCAAGTGCAGCTACAAAACGCAACAATAACATGTATCTCGTTCAGAGCTTGTTTACTTTTCCAAGATTTGAACGTACGTGTGGACGAGGCCTAACTTGCAGCGTTAGAAGTGTTAGAATTCTTGTTGCTGAACATTCCAAAGTGCACTGGTGTGACTGTATGCTATAATGGAGAGTAGTCAGTGGTGCATCCAGGGTTAAACCATGTCTGTGGACCTTATTTTGTGCACAGGGTGCACTCATTCAGGAGTAGGAACGGGCTTTCTTTAAACTATTTCTTCAAAGTTGGAAGCTTGTCTCGGATGTCTTTTGTATGTTGTAGCATTAACGTAATACTTCACTTGGACTAAGGGGCCAAGCCCAGTACCTGAGAAACGGCTCCATATCCTCATCTCTTAATCATATTTTACTGTTCAGTGCTACTGACTTTACTTTTTAGGTTTGGCACTACGCATTCCAATAGTGTTCTCCTGCCACCTTTCAAACCCAGATACATCAGATAGACTGCCACTTGCATGTGCTTTATCAGTTCAGAGAATACATTTTCCCCTTCACCAGAGTCCAGTGGTGGCGTGCTTTACAGCATTCCAAGCAGCACCTGGCATTAAACATCTTAGTGGCCTTAAGCTTGTGTGCAGCTGCTGGAAACCCATTTCTTATGCTCCAGAAAAAGTTTGGAACTCTATAGTGGGTGATGCAACAGGATTTTTAGACATTGCACTTGAACCTGGACCATGATCTACATTGCCGTGTCTGAGCTGTTGCTTCTTCTGCTTTCGTTTCAAAATAATAGTTCTTACATTTGTGTAAGGCAGATCTAGCAGGTCTAAAATTTCCCAACCTGAGTGGCAAAGGTGGTGTCCTGTGACATTGCCATGTGTAAAGTAACTCTTCAGTACATGCCATTATCCTGCAAGTGTTTCTTATAAGGAGATTGCATGCCTGTTTGCTAGGAGTCTAAAAGTACTTGCATAACGTAACCAAATGTTTTCTTATAGCCCTTACAGATATTTCTAGAACCATTTCAGTGTTTGCTTTAGACTGCCGAGCACACCTATAGAGGCCTGTGGATGCCATTCTATTGATTCTGCATGTAGATTGAGAAGTGTTTTGTAATTTTATCTTTTAATCAGTTATTGAGTTACTGGACCACTTGCAAACAAACATGTTGGTTATAAAGAGAATGTCTGCATGATCTTTGATATGTACATTTGCATGTATACGTGTTTGTGTGTATATATGTAAAGATCATAGTGTGTGTATATATAGATATATACAGACTCTCATAGCTTGCTGGAATAGAGCATGCTTTCTGTTTATACAATAGGTCCTAGGAGGTTGTGGAGGTGACTATAGGGGTGCTATGGAAGAGTAGTACATTGTGTGACAATAGTTTCTTCTTGGGGTTGTTAAATATTATTCAGATTCAGATGTTAGAATATTGTCAAATCCCTTTCCTAATTCCAGGTTCTTGGTAGAAAATATAGAATGCAGCAGACCTTCACCTCCTGCAGTCTGCGATCCAATTTTTTTTTTTGTAGAAGGACCAGACATGAGTGGAATGAACATCCGGTCTCTAGTGGATTAAGCATTGCGTAGCTGCCAGCCCACTGGCTGTGGTTCTGTTTCCTCTTGTGCTGTTCAGGGTGCCACATCTCTTTACCAGCTATATTAGATGATGGTGTGGTTGTGGGACATGTCCTTATTACAAATGATTTTATTGATACCAGTGCACCACCAGTGGTGGTGGCCAAGTGGGTGGGATACTTGCCTCTGGACCAAGAGGTCATGGGTTCGAATCCTACCTTCAGCACACCACCACTGGGTTCCTGAGCAAGATCCTTAACCCCAAGTTGCTCTAGGAGACCCCCTGTAGTTAGGGAATGGAAGTTGCTTTGGATAAAAAAGTATCTGCCAAATGCATATAAATGTACATATTGGTCTGAATCTTTTTGTGGTTCTTGATCTTTTTTGTGTGGGAATAAAAATAATAAGGTTTGCAGCGCCAGCACAGCTGTTTGTCTGCCTAATTATTTGATTTGTGTTATATCACAGTGCTCCTTTCCTAAAATTATATATCTTGGGACAACAAATATAAAGCTGAAAAAAGTGCAATACTCATTTTTAAAGGGAAACAAACTTGAATCAAATCTATAATCCACTTTTTTTTCTGCTGAAAAAAGTGAGAATAGTTGTACAGCATTTTTAAAATTTGTTTTCTCGTTTTTTTTTCACTGTCCTAATATTATTATAACATAGGATTACATGCATTTCTAGAGTTTTATCTCATGTTCCTGGAATTTTTCCCTCAAACTTGAATTGATTACTCAGTGTTCTCTTTCTTGGTGAAGTGAAATCCCACTTCTCTTGAAGCTGTTTTCTAACTTTTGAAAACTTAAGCTCAATATGGCTTTGGAACGCACATGCAACTTTTTTTTTTCTTCTTTTTTCAATTTGATATCCAGTTTGTATGAAATCAAATTATATTGTTTATTGTTACAGTATTTGCCTGATTAAGATGAATTTGAGTTTACAGACTTTCATTTGATTTTCTTGCTTGCTTTTTCATTTCAGGGACAAGTATTTCCCCTCAAGAGAATTCTCACAACCACAGTTCTCTGCATAGCTCCAACTCTCACTCGAACCCCAACAAATCAGCAGACACAGTAAGTCCTTTCAGATATCAATGCATTTTATCACTCTGATTATTTTGCTGTGGTAGATGAGATAATAGGGTATGTAACTGTAGATCTTGCTGTTTGTATTTCGACTAAAAGGGTTAGTTCTACCAAAGATATCTTCAGATAACTTGGTGGCTCTTTACTGGAACCCTGTTACTAAAGTGAAAAATATACCGTGGCAGATTTCACACGCTATGAGTTCTGATTGATTTTAGTTAGCATTTTCTAGTGTATTCATTAACATTTAAAACTGTCAGTCAACCAAAGTGCTGAACTGTAACGTCTGCAAGTCATGTACACATAATAAAATAATACATTAGTTATATTTGACATTTAGCTGTCATGGTACCAAACTTAAAATGAACAAAATTGGTCATAACAAAAACTGGTAACTCTTAACAGTGTTACCTTATAGAACCAAATGTCATGAAAAATCATAATGGCTTATAAGGCTTGTCTTGGCATGTTTATGGCATAGTTATCAGTGTTATGCAACAGCGTTCTTATAATTAGTGCTTATTTGAAGTAAAGTCTTACAGACTTGTTGACTTCTTCCTCTGCATTGGAAATCTGTATTGTTGTAGGGCTGTGGAAATTATAGTGTGATTTATTGATTGCTAATTATGATTGAAAATGATTCTATTGTGTGGTAGTGTTAAATGACCCCATCATAGAGCCTCAGAGCGGATGTTCATTCTCCATCTCTACAGTCCAGAAATGGAAACTGAGCTGCAACAGCCCTTTTTTAGATCATAGTTTTTGTGATGTCACAAAACCAACACATCAACATAACTGGGCCGAATAAGGAGCTGTATGTTAAAGTTTTGCAGAGTGTTTCAGCAACGTGGGAATACAGGGTAGCAATCATGAATTAGGTCATTTGCATATACCTTAAAGGTGCAGTAACAGCCAATTTAAGGGATACGCAGATTATGTAAAAATATATGTAATATAAAAATGTTTTTTCAAATGTGCATGTAAAAATTATGAAGTCTGAAGTAATCTTTTTGGTATATAAATATGTTTTAAAAATGTTTTTGCCGGTTAGTGTTTTTAATGGGTCAAGTTTGACCAAAAGAACTTTACTTTTGTTAGATTATGTATATATCTTATGTGATTAATGACATTTAATACCACTACTTCCTCGGTCAAAAACCGTGATGAGGCAGAGGCTTAATTGCATATTGTAGCCTTCTGTGAGATCAGTAGTCCAGAGACCACTATTGTGAAAGATTCACAGAAGTAGTATTAGCCAGCTCTTCTATGAGAGAGACATTTTTTACACCCCTATTTCGTTATTTCATATAAACGATGGAGACTCCACCATCTTGCGTATGTCTCTGCTGTGATGCTTTTTGGAACCTAGTCTCTTGTCTGGTGCTGTGGCAACCCCTCCTGTGTTCAGACCATCTGTCTCGTTACTGTTGATCTCGACTCTTTTGGGAGATCACGCCGGTCGCATGATCTGCAGTAAGGAGCAAGATGCAACAGAAAAATATGGATCTTCCTTTATAATATGCTGGTTAATTTTATCATTGTAGATTTTCTTTTTTTCCCCTTAGTCATAAGCAAAAAATACTTTCCACACACATTTTTGTTGAAAATGGTGACGACTGGAAGAGAAGTATTTGGGCACGTCTGAAAGTTAAGTGCCATTTAGTGCCATCTTTCTGGACCACTCAGGCTTTGACGGGAAGAAGATTTTCATGTGATAACGTGAAGGCAGCAATGGATCAGTGGCTACGTGCTCAAGCAAAAACATTTTTGCTGATGGCTCTAAAAAGTTGGTACAACGCTGGGAAAATTGCATTGCAAAGAAAGGTGACCATGTGGAAAAAAAGTGATGTTATTTGTTTTTTAAATTCTTCATAAATAGTTACAAAAGCGCTGAAGATTTTTGAATGTTCCTCTTAATAGTTTATGCATCTGCACAGAGATGAAAGTATTACAGAAAGTAAGTGACCGATGTTACTTATGGCTTAAGTCTTTGTTTATTGATTTATTTATTTATTTTTGTGTGTGTTGCAAAGCCCAGGTGCAAAAGATAATTATGAAGTGACGAGATCCTTAATTTTAGCTAAAATACTGCTATTCAATACTCTATTGTTGAACATTGTGTGTTAAGATGATAAGGCTCCTGGTTTGATGGTTGTTTGTGTTCAGTGAATCATAATATACCTGCTAATTTGTGCTTGTAGTCAGTTTTCTATTGCAGCAGCACTTTTTGTCATCTGGGCTATGGAAAGTTTCTCTGAACTTGCTGGAATTCAAGCTTGCTTTCATGAATTTGATGAATGAGCCACATTAATGTGCCATGATCTCTCTATATGAGGGTGTGAATGGATGTGAGACGGGGCTATATTTAGGTAGCCATATGCTCTGTATTAAATTGTTCTATTTTTTTAATGAATCTAGATATAAATCTTACTATATATATTGGAATGATGGTTTTAAATCTGTTCCCACTGCAGATATTTGGTTATTTGTTAATGGGGATGTCTGAAGTTGGCCTCACACCCATATTAGGAACTCTGAGCAGAGCTGGTTTTCTTTGGGGATGTTGTCATTCATAAACAAATGCTGGAAATCAGAAGACTTTTTTGATTAACTTTATATTTTGGCTGTCTAATTTGCTGTCATAGGAAACAAAATTTCAGTTTGAATGCAGGAGTCAACATTGCGTGGTGCCTGTAGCTACAGTTTTTTATATTTTGGGCAGTAAATGCAAAGCCTCTGGCACAGGTTGCCACTTGATTTGGAAATCTTGAGCTTATTTGCTTTGACCTGGACCTGATGGTGTTCTGTCTGTGTCGAAATTTGCCGATGTTAATTTTACCAACGTGGTGGCTAACATCTTTCTACATCTATGTATGTCTTTGTAGTGTGTAGTAATGGCAAGGCTATTCAGATATAGCTAAATATAAACATGAACCAGTTTACAATAATTCGGTGTACAGGGTGTCCTCGGGTTACAGCAGTCTCGACATACGTTTCGCATTTACTACTCCTACGTGAGTGAACAAGTTTGATTGCGCGCATTGGAAGAATATGCAGTAATGTAGTGAATGAATGAGTTTCTCTTTTTTCTGTGGCTTAGTTGTGTTTTTATGGTTTTACAACTGTAAGGACCGGTAAGTGACTTAGGCTAGGGTGTGTTTTGACTAACACCGAAATTGGGGTTACATCACTGTTGATGGAACGATTCTTGTAACTTGACCATTTTTCTACTTCAGTTTTATTATTGTACATATTGTACATGTGTATTAACAAAGAACATTAACCTAGACAATTAGCCTGAAATTGGAAAAAAACCCCATTATATTATCACCATGTTCAGTGAGCAATGAAAATAACCAGTAGTATCGGGTTTAATGTTAACCAGTGGTATCTTACATTACCTGGAGTATGATTTTGAGAAGACAGTCACATTATAATGAGAATGCCCTCAATTTCCAAGAGAGGCAGACGCCATATGTTCCTTCATAATGCAACATTTAAAAGCACTGCTGCAGATTTCAACAGAAGCGGTGTTCTAGTGCAGTAGTTTCAGTAAGGAAAGCACAGGACCAGTTCATGAAGATGGACTTGTGTCAGCATGCTCGGATGAAAAATATCTTCAGTCAGACTCTGTGGAAATGAAGGATGCCTTACTGTCGTCCCCTCATTAAAATATTACTCATGACCGTTTAAAGAAACTGTCTGTCCTGTGTGTTTGTATTATACAGTGTTATACAGTTTTACACGGACCAGGAGTTGCCCTATATGTATTATCATTAAGGGTAATGTATTAAGCTGAATTTAAAATGAAATTAAAATATTTTTTCTTAGAACTGAACTAATAATTTTGGCAAAAGCCCCAGCAAATTCGCATAAACAGCAGATATCGTCCACAATATTTTATTTCGTGGCAATCTAGAATTAATGTATTGTAGTGCTAATTATTAATACAATACAATACAACTCTCCACTGGATGAGCAGTAAATTATTGAACTGTAAAAGTGGTGATTACTCGTACATTTTACTGTATTTTTATTACAAAAAAAAATTACTAAATGTATCCTGCTTATACAAAAGAAAATGACTGCGCATACCAAAGAAAACACAGTTCAGTGTAAACTGTACTGTACAGATAAGGTACGGGTTTGGCCATATTTAGGGTTTATGCTATAAAAATTTCTAGGCATCTTTTTTTTTTTTTTTACAAAAACAGCAATGAGGTTTTTTTTTTTACTATACACAGGTGCTCTTAAAACGTAACCCCCGCGACAAGCAGGGGATTACTGTATACCAAAATGGAAGAAGTTGCCAACTGGAATATCAGATTAAGTGTTAAAGGAATGGTTTAATGAAATTTATTTATGTAATTTTTACTTGCCTCGAATACAGGACATGTTTGTAGTACACGTTAGACTTCTTTCTTGTTTAGATCTATGGCTACAAAATTAATGTTGCATATAGATACCAGAAGTCAAAAGTCACTTATGTTTTTTCTCAAAAAATGCTCATCCACAAACACACACAGTCCTCAGTTTTCTGGGATAAAAGTGCGCTTAAGTTCTGTATTTGAAAGCAGCACCTATATTTTGAGGCGAGAAATGGGGGCAGCTTGTGGCCTAGTGGTTAGGGTATTCACCCTGGGATTCGAACCCATGATTATCTGATCATAAGTCCCCACATGCTGCTTCCTGGGTGCTGTGTTCCTGCCTGTCTGCTGCCTTGCTTGGTGGGTTAAATGGGTTAAATACAGAAGAACTTTGTGCTGTTCACACTGTGTGCTGTGGTGTGTTCACATATGTCAGAATGGTCACTTTAGTAGAATGATGTGATCCTGCAACATATTATTAAAAAAAACGAACAGTTGACACTTAATTTGCTGATTTTTAGAATCGGCAGAGTAAGTAACTTTGTTTGCTGATAGACAATACTGGAAATATGCTAGTCTCAGGTTCATTTAACCCAGCCAGTGGAGAGACCTTCAGGTTAAAACGATTTGGAATCTGCCAGACATACATCTTCATTACTGGTGTATTATTATTACAACAGGGTGGGTATTCTTAGTAGCCTTCTTTGCTATGCAGTGTCTTCCACCCAGCTGGGACTTGGTGGCTATGTTATTTTATAGGGAACTGTTTCTGTGCAAAAACACTGATAGAGTAACATTTCTGCTGCATTTTGCTACTGATTACTCTTGAATATAATGCTGAAGGATATTTTCATAGAAATATAATTAAAAGCAGATTTCTGTTTTTTCCTGAAGTGACCTTTTTTTCTCTTTATATATTTTAACATTTAGCCTATGGATTGATGTTTTGTGAACTTGGGTTGATATATATTCTGATGGTGATTTTGCTTGTTTCATCATAAGAAATACTATCTTGTATTTGAGATACTATCTTGTATTTGATTTTGATCAGACTAAAGCCCTGTACATCGTGTAGCTCTGTCATATCCCTGCCTGGCTGGACTGTGTTGCAGGGCAGAAGGAGGAGTGGTTTAGTTAGATTAAAGAGAGAGTCTGCAGGGGTGATGTGCTGAGATCCGCCTCACCTAATATTACACATGCTTGCATCAGGATGCGGCTCTCTTCCTCGTGCTTTCTTTTTTCATGCCGATCATTTGCACCCCCCTCCCACCTCTCACTCATGTCTCTGGTCCTTACCATCGCTCATGTCTCATCTTCAATTGTCTTAGGTTTTCTCCATTCTGTGCATCTAATTTGTTCTCTTTATTTTGTCTTTCCATCAAGCTGTTGCTACTCTGGCTGGTTTTAATGTCAGTGTTTTATACTGGCCTCACAGGTGTTGGGTTGGGTTGGGACAGCATTAATATATACACAAATTCAGACTCATATTGTTATTCTATTTACTTAACTGAGTATTAAAGTAAGGTGTGTATGGTTGAAACAAAAGTGTTGCATTTCAGTATTGTAAATTCTTTGCTTCTACTGAGCCTACAGCACCAAACAACATAAATGTTGAAACGCAAGCAGTTGATGCTGTCTCATGCTGGCCAAAGTCTTTACTTGTTTATTCATGATAAACAATATTTTGAAATGTATTGGGGCAAATTGGGAACTGGAAATAATGGAATAAAATATTTATTGTTAGGCTCTTGGTATACCTGTGGATATTTATAGCCTATGAGCGGGAAACACTGAATGTTTTGTGATAAAACCCGTTTTCTGGATGACATACATTTTATGTTCGCTCAGACATTTCTTAGGCCAAGCACACGGCTTCCTAATCCTGGTCCTGGCAACCCCACACTATGCACACGTTTGTGCTTTAATCGAATTCTACTAATGAATCATTAACAAGCTCCTTGTGGGCAGGATCAGGTGTGTGGAGTACGGAGGGGGTTGTGCTTTTGCTACATTCACTGGGTACACAGCAAGCAGGTATTCTTAGCACAGTGCTATAGTGAATAAAGGGCACGAAGGAGAAATGCACAAGATATGATACATGGCATGCTGTAAAGATCTAAGTGGTAAGATGAAGCATTTGAAAAATGTTTGGGGAATTTAGAATGGATTTCGGGAACGGCTTTCCCCTTTATGTGCAGTTTGATTCTATGTTGGAATAAAACTACAAGCTGGTTTCAATCTTTTTTTTCTTCAAAGCTTTGGTCTTGGTGATCAAAGTACTGAGTGCTATTTCTTGGGAAATATCTGCATTTTACTCTGCATAGTGAAAAGAACATAGTGTTGAAATTAAACAGGGCCTTGTGTTTTCACATTTTTGGTTATTTTTTGGTTTGGTATATATAATGCCATTTTCTCCCCGATCTTCAGCCGTATGAACCTGGAGATGACTGGTCAGAACACATCAGCTCATCAGGAAAGAAATACTACTACAACTGCAGAACAGAAGTGTCCCAGTGGGAGAAGCCCAAAGAGTGGCTGGAGAGGTATGCAGGCCAATTTTTTTTGTCTGTTGATGCATTCAGTATGATTTGTCCCATATAAGAGGGGCCCACTATTTGACACATACCAAAGGGAATTTCAGAGACAGAAATGGGGCTTTTGCTTTGGATACCTTGGGTTTTCTGAAGGAGTCGGGTGATCCTGTCTAGGACCATGTTGAATGATTATTCACTGAAGGTGCTTCTACAATTAACAAACAGGAACATTTCCTGAAGAAGTTTAGGTAGAATTATTTTATCTTTCAGTGTTTTAGACTGTCTTGATTAGTCTGGGTAATTGTAGTGTACTTAAGTTTAACAAATTATTTTGCTAATTAAGTTCCTGGATGAATTGCACTTACTTTTCAGTGCTTACCGAAAGTAGTTGTGACTGAATGGCTTTTGGGAGCAGGGGACATACAGGTGCTGGTCATATAATTAGAATATCTTCAAAAAGTTGATTTATTTCACTAATTCCATTCAAGAAGTAAAACTTGTATAATGTATACATTCATTCCACACAGACTGATATATTTCAAGTGTTTATTTCTTTTAATGTTGATGATT
>JBBPDB010000108.1:34432977-34447580 GCA_037974465.1 Brachypetersius altus
TTTCACTTTTTGAATGGAATTAGTGAAATAAATCAACTTTTTGAAGATATTCTAATTATATGACCAGCACCTGTAGTCTAGTAGTTAACTTGTTAAGATTGACTCATTTTAGTAGATGTTTCCAGGTGCAAAGTGCCCTACTAAGTATTTAGTGCTTAAAGGTAACATGATGTTTGGATATGCCATTTAACCTTTATGGATTTTGAAACCTTTGTGTGCTACAGAGAACAGAGACAGAAAGAGGTGACCAAGATGGCAACAACAACATCATCAGCAGCAGCAGTGGTCAACAGCTTCCCTAAAGACAGGGACTATAGACGTGAAGCCATGCAGGCTGCTCCCACCAGCTTCTCCAGTACCAGTGAGTATCAGCAGGGAGATGCCATTGCATGGAGAGACTGCTACTCAAAGTGTCTGTTTCTCTATCCTCTGTCTTCTTTCTGTGCCCTGTCTTCTGTTTAGCTCCATCTTTAATGGCACCCTCTGTAAAGTTGCAAAAATGTCTTTGTGGTTAATTCACACTGAAAATATAAGAATCTCCCCTTTAATTGAAGCAAAATGGGGCTGTGTCGAAGCTTAATTCTGCAGTCATTGAACCACTTTTGTATAAATTTAAACTAGTGATGCAACAAGGTGAAAACTGTTGACTGAAACAGAAATCACAATGAAAGACCTACCTGGCTGAGAACTTTTATTTGAACTAGAGAGGACTAATTTAGTTTTAGGCATAAAATTAGATGTACAACTTTCCACCCGAGGAGTCCCCAGCAGGGATTTTTAATGACACAAGAAACTGCCATGAACCTCAGCAGGATCTAACGAACTGTTATTATTGAATCATTGCTGAAATTAAGTTTTAGGATTTGATACCTCATTGTAGACGTATTCAATATTTAGGGTTTTTGTTCTACATTTTTTTCTCTTTTGGCTGAAAAGGGAAAAAGCACCTAAAGCATTACTTCTATGCGCAAGTGTTTAGACGTGAGATATGAAGTTGAAGCCCAAACTCGACCTGGTCATATAAGAACGTTATAGTTACTGGTTTTACAGTAAGCCATTCTAAAATTCCTGATGGGTCTATATTTGTTTCAGTTATCATTAAAACCAAGTTTGATTGCCTTCCTTAAGAAAAACACAAAAATTGTCCAGCATTAAAGTCTCTAAAGACTGCATGATTTCAGCCGTCTCATAAGATCATTACGAATCACAAATGTGCAGCATGGTTCTAATACACTTACGATTGTGTAGATGTACGATGGTGTGTGTATATGTGAAGGTGTGTAGGTATACAATGGCGTGTACAATTATGACCCTGCCCTGGTGCTGCGTTAACAGAACAAGACTAATTGCGCTCTGGCAATTGCACTTTTAATGCAGACTTTTAATGAGAAAGATCAAAAGAGGTGGTGTACTGGTGTCCCACTTGTTACTTCATTTCTCCTCCATGCTGCTTGGATTATGTTGCTTCTTGTAGCATTTTGATTGTCTGGTTAGTAAACGTAGGTCGTACACAGAGACGATCAGGCTATCTTTGAAGGCCATGACGACAAAAATACGGTTATGTGTGCGTTGAAAAACCACATGAAGGAAAGTAAACATTGCAAAGATCCCAGCAATTCTGTTGGTTATTTTTTGTGAATGCTTGTTTATCAGGTTCTGAAATCATATTTCAGATGAAAGCCTATATCTTGGGTCACTGCATAAGCCAATGAATGTTTATATTGCTGTCAGATGTTTAGGCTTTTATCTGAAGGATGAGTTACCTGTTTTAAACCATTAGTTATCTAGATGCCATTTGCATTAAAGATTGCCTCTGTTTTGAATGTGACTTTAAAGTCATGGAGTTAAATTTATTATAAAATTGATTACATATCCCTTTTCAAGAAGGACATGGCCCAACATGAGGATGTCATACATTCAGCTTTTTGGCTCTTTACAGTGGACTACAGTCCACGAACCCTGCCTTGTCTGTCTGTGTACTGGCCTTTGTTTTTGTTGTAATGAGAACAATAAATGGTTATTTTAAATCATTTTTAAGTTGCTGATGAGAGACTGCTATTTAAATTAAACTGGACTAGTAGTTACTTTTTTCCTATCTGGCTTTCGTAGTGTCATGTTGGCATAATTGAAACAAGACTAACCTTTTATATCCACTGATAGTGTTGAAGTTTCCTCTTGATGTATTGCAACATTTGTCACAGTAGTGATTGTTATTGTTCTCATTTGCCATCTTTTTTTCCCCTCATTCCAATCAGAGCCTGCGATTGCCACAGAAAAGCCTTCTTCCCTCAACCCTCCCTCCTCTTCCTCATCTGCTGCTGTGTCTGGTCTAAGTGCTGCCAATCCTGCTAGCTCCGCCTCAAGTTCTACAGTTCCTGTTTCTCCAGTAATGCAGTCACCGGCCACACCCACTATCCTTCAGGATCCCTCCCTTTTGCGCCAGCTTCTCCCTGCTCTGCAGACAGCCCTTCAGCTGAACAACGCCAGCGTGGATATGGCCAAGATCAATGAAGGTAACCTTGCCTCACTATAAGTGAAATTTTAAAACAGGGTTAAGGAACAAGTGCGGTTATTAAAGATGCTTATATTAAAGGCTTTCATTTCATTTGGTTATTGCAGACATTTGTTGGAGGAAATGAGGGTTTATGGTGTTTTATTGCAATCCTAGTGCTTTGAACTTACTGTTCATCTAGAAACTTGTTCTGCTTGAGGTAGTATTGGACCAATGGCTGACAGATATCATGATATTCAACGCATCATGATATCCCACCCCACAGCCCCCTACTGAAGCACACCCTGCCACACGCACACACACACACAGCTTATTTTCATTTTTGTGTTTGGTGTTCTGCACAACTTTTTGACCGCTTTAATAGTCTGGCTTTGCAAGCTTCTGTTTTCGCAATTGCATCTAATCTCTCTGTACCACACATTAGTAAGGGTAGTACTAGTAGTAACACATTTTTCTTCTTCTGCTGTTGGGAACGGCTTTTAAGTGCATTACCACCACCTTCTCCCGGTTGTAATATGTTTCTTGCTTGTAAACCCCTGACGGTGGCCACTTTCTTCTTACTGTCCTTGATTATTACAATGTTCTCATTTTAGACTGTTGGAATTAACTGGTTCTTGGTCCAAAAGTACTGTTGGGTAAAAATATCTGTATCGCGATGTTGGTTACATATTGCAATGTGTTTTAAAGATTTAAGAGCTCAATCACTTCTGGAATTAAATACTTTCAATGTTGCTTCATAAAGTATGTTTACTCCCACATCCGTAGAGTCCATAGGTGGAAAATAAACTTAAAAAAAAAAAACTGCTTTAAAATAAAAATATTTGGGATGTCTCGAAACCAGCACATTTTAAATACATCTTATTCTGACTACAGCAGTTCAGCCCCACCCATTCTTATACTGCCAATACATTTTAAAGGTTAAAATGATTACATATTTGTTAGATTACGTGAAGACCTTGACTCATCAGAACACCCAGTAACTCGCATGGAGCTGTTATTGGTCACCCTGTTAGAAACCCTCTTAGTTATAGGGTCATATATTACAATATGAGTGTTGCAGAGACCCTAAGCAATGTTTTTAAACTTTTTTTTTTTATCTGATTATTGTTTGCCACTCTTCATTTTGTCTCAGCTAAGATGCTGTAGATGCTGTTGTATTACTTTAAAATGACTAAATTGCAGTGTACTTTGCACTGTTTTAAATGTAATAGCATGTGGTCCTTCTAGAGCATTAATATCAGCTTCTCAGCCCTATACCTCTGGGTTTTGACCTTTTAAACAAATGCGGTGTCCTGGGGATGCATGCTGAATAACTTGTCAAAGAAGCCGACTCCACAAGGTTAACTTGTCAGTTTGCAACATTAATATGCTACATGTGTGCTAACTTATTTATACTCGAGTCACAATCATGTTGTCAGTGCTGTGCAAAAGTATTTGCTGATTTTAATCTTTTTCAGTTAAAGTAAAGGCATAGGTTGTTACTCAAGATGATTACTTGAATGTGATAAATAGGGGCTAGACACTCTAGGTAGCTCACCTTCTAGGTCAAGGTGTGGTTTTCAACCCGTTCACAGTACCCTAATTTGATTCATTAGTATACGTTAAGTTTCTTCTGTGTTTAAGATTACAATTTAATTAATCATATTTAATCATTTAAATTTCATTGAATATTGTAATCCTGAGATGCCCTCCTGCATTTGAAACTTTGCCTCTTTTATAAAATGATGCACACACTAGCATGCATGCTAGTAGCACCCCCTGCTGGACGTCTGAATTCATTCTGTTCTCAATAAGTGTGTTCCAAAGTCAGGAAGTGTTCCCCATAGTTCTATTGTAGTTCTAGTTTTTGAGGTATTAATGGTATGTACTAAGGTTTTGGACCTTTTACTTGAAATGCATGATGTTTGTGTATGCCTTGCTGAATGGATTTCCTCTACAAAGCCAGCTGTGCCAAAGAATTTTTCTTCATTAAGTGTCTGGCTTTGTTTGTCTTTTCAAGGTGTCTAAAAATCAATAAATTTTCCCAGCCCTAGTAATTGAATTTTTTTTTTCTTAAATCTGCTGCATTGTCTCATCCTATTCTCATTTGTTTTCCATCTCTTTCTGTGTAGTTCTTACAGCTGCAGTAACCCAGGCATCTCTGCAGTCGATGCTCCACAAGATCCTGACCGCTGGTCCATCTGCCTTCAACATCACAACACTGCTCTCCCAGGCTGCTCAGCTTTCCAGCCAAGGTACCAGTCAGCACCTTCTCGCCCGTTTTGACCCTGTTACTCACAGACTATCCATGCTAAGGGAACTCATGCATGTTGATTATCTCCTCACCTCTGATGGGTGAAGTAAATAACATTGATTATCTTACTCCTTGACAGGTGTCACTGAAACAAGATATATATTAACAAATGAGCTTAAAGTTGAGTGTTGAAAACAGGAAAAATGAGCAGTTGAAGTGTGAGGATCTGAGACGCTTTGCCTAGATCCAGTTGTGTTGACCAGACAACTAGGAGCTTCAACAAAACAGCAGGTCTTGTGGAGTGTTACCAGTATGCAGGTGTTAGTATGCAAGTGGTCAAAGGAAGGGTAGGTGAATCAGGGACAGGGTTTGAGCAGTAGAGGCTCACTGATGCATGCTAGGAGAAAAGGTTAGCTCTCCTGGTTTGGTCCTGCAGAGGAGATAATGTTGCACAAATTGCTATAAAACTTCATGCTGGCTATGAAAGGAAGGTGTTAGAAGATGGAGTGCACTGCTTTCAAATAGTGTTGTGCAGCTGCAGACCAGTCAAGAGTACCCATGGGATCAAAAAGGTTTTGAAGAAATGTTGTTGATTTTGGGTTTGTTCTTTTACATCATTTGAATGACTGGGTATGTGTATGTTGCTTGAGTCATGGAGAATTGGAGTGAGAGTCTAAGTCTGAAGCTTTTTCTAAGTCAAGAAATCAGACGTAGTCAAAGATGCGGCGTCGCTGTTTTGATTTAAAATTTACAGTCATGGCCAACGGGAGCTTCTTCCAGAGCATGCTCTCCAGCCTGTTTGCACAGAGGCCTCAAAACCCAACAC
The DNA here is from genome assembly GCA_037974465.1 of Brachypetersius altus. Lineage (NCBI taxonomy): Eukaryota > Metazoa > Chordata > Actinopteri > Characiformes > Alestidae > Brachypetersius > Brachypetersius altus. Next base: position 34,438,549 of record JBBPDB010000108.1, read on the forward strand.
CCACTTTTTAATTCATTCCACTGATTGATTTTCAACAAGTAAAGTTTAATCACCTTATTTTCTTAACTCCACCTCTCTGTTTCTACCAATAATTAAAAGGTCAGTCATCACTAATTAATATTCGGTCTCATTTGGCCATCTGCCACCTGCCACCAATTTTTTACCTAATGGATATGCCTCTTTAAAAAAAAAAAATGTACACATTCTTGCACTTTTGAGTGCAACATATCCAGCTTGGCCCGGTTTGATTGCATAAGCTTATTTTAGGGTTCATTTTGACACATTTAATGTGCAACAGCTTTGCTTTCAAGGATGCGTGCATAGGAACATACTCGGCCATCTTCAGCTTCAAAGGGGCCATTAGGGGCTTTCCAGTTGCTGAGGGAGGCAGTTCAACGAGTTCACACACTAACTGTATGGGATATTCAACAGCCACATTAAAACCCATATATTTCTACCATGCCAATCACCATAGATCAGAAAAATGCCCCATCACTTGCCAGTGGAAGAGGTAGCACCAGGACGCAATATGGAAGGCAGCAAGGGTACAAAGTTACCCACAGACAAGCCAGCAAAGGCATACTGTTCTGAGATGGCATACTGCTCAGATGCTCTGAGCAGTGTTCTGGTAGTGTTCTGTTGTGCTTGGGCATTCATGTGGACGTGCACCACTTACAGTGGACATTTCTACAGACCAAGTACACCCATTTGTTTCTATGGTATTTCTTGATTTTCTAATGGCCGCAACCTCTTTGAGCAGGACAGTGCACCCTGCAATGCTACACAGTAATCATTCTGGATTGGTGTGATGAACATGTTAAAGTTTTAAAGGTGTAGAATTGCCCTGATCCCAGTTAGATGAACAGTTCTGAACAAACTACAAAATTGTACATTCCCTGGAGACTCCATCTCGCAACTCTCAGGACTTCAGGGATTTGCTCATGTCTTGGTGCAGATACCACAGCTCACCTTCAGAGTTCTTGTGGGGGCTATGCTGTTATGTTTCAGAGCTGTTTTGACGACATCAGGGGGACCTACTCAACATTAGGCAAATAGTATTAATTTTATGGCGTTCATGGCGTTTATTGGTGTTCATGCTGAATTTTAATTATGTTTTTGCGACAAAGGTTTTGGTTAGTGCAGAAACTGAAACTATACAAATACATCTGAATCAAGAATTTGGAGTAAAGGTTGTTGTTGAGCTGATGCAGGATGTTTGGTGTTTTTGCTGGGAGGGCTTCTAGAGCAAGTGGATGAAAGACACTGCTGATTTGAAATAATCTGTGTAAAGAATTTACTTTCAGTTCTGTAGGAAATAAGCTGACCTTTTTCCATCAATCTTTCCTTTTTTTTTAATGGGTTTTACATTTACATGTGAACGTGCTTTATTTTGCTAGCTAAATTAATATATGATACTTGGGGTCTAGATTTGACAACACTGAAACCGTTTTCCTTTGTATGGTTTCAAAATTGCTACTTTACTTGCTTTAATTTTTTCCATCAAGATGAGTTGCTTCCCTGACCTTCGTGCATCATCTTTTCTTTTCTTGGTGCAGCCCAGCAGTCCAGTCAGTCTCCGATGTCCCTGACGTCAGACGCTTCATCTCCACGATCGTATGTGTCTCCCAGGATCAGCACGCCCCAAACTAATACAGCACCTCTCAAACCCCCCCTCAGCACCACACCTGTATCGCAGACCAAGGTACTTGGGGAATATCTTTTACTGTTTCATTTTCAACAGAGTGACTGTTGATTAACAGTCAGGTAAACTAAGCAGACTGTCCACGATGATATAATACTGCGCCACCTTTTTGCCTAAAACAGTAGTCCGATGGGTCGGCCAGATTTATTTGTTGAAGTGTAACTTTGTTGAACCTTAAACTTTTACTTCTGTGCCTGACATTTACTTATGTCTAACAATGGCACAAGATGTCTAGTTGTGGAACAGGGTTCAGTTCAGAGCTCTAATGCTTTGTTTAGTTCAGAGCTCTAATGAGTTTCACAGCGGCATTTGATTTGTTGAAAAAGCGTAAGATAGAGTTGTTCTAGACATTAATATTATAGGACCCTTTCTGTTCTTGTCTTGGTTAACCTAGAACGTTATAGTTTTATTAAAACAATAAACTTAATAAAGAAGTCAGTTACTGTTGTGACATTATTATCGTTACTGGGTCTGGTAAGTGGGAGTTGTATCATTGTTTTTGTATATCCTATAGTAATTTGATCTTTATTCTGTTTCTATGTTGCTTTATCATACCCAACCGAGTCTGTAAATACTGGAATGTATAAGAAAAGTGATGCTTCTTGCAGTGCTTTATTCAAACGGAAACAGTACACATCTTTTAAAAGGCATGTCCTCTATTTGTGCCTTGCTTTTAGCATGTCTGACTTCACTAATGAAAGACTGATGCTATTTGAAAAATTCAGAAATTTTTTTTTTAATCGATAAATTTTGTATGAAACAGTTTAGATGATTAAGCTGGTTGTTGATGTTTACAGAGTTGGAAACATTGCTGTGTTACAGGAAAAATCGTTACTGTGATGCCTTTACTTTGTGCATTAGTTTCCGGTGCGGCCTTAGTTTTAAAATTGTAGTACATTTGCACATCTATCTCTTTGTCTCTGTCTCAGATAAACGCTCTGGGGGTTAAGTCCAGTTCTCTTCCTCCACCCTCGTCTCAACAGTCCCTCCCCTCAGACAAGCACCATGACGACGGCAACTCCCCGCGGACACTGCAGAGACAGAGGTGTGTGTTTGTGTGCGTCTGTCCCAAAGCAGGGGAGCATTGCTCATCACAGAAGACTTTCAAAGTAGATTAATTTGATCCTAGTATGTTTATTTGCATGAAGATGAACCACAGACACAAGTTTTTCAGTTGGCATTGATAAGAGAGGAAAATGGCACACTTATGTTTATATAACCTAGATGTGACAGCATTGCGGAGTTAAATACCCAGACATGTCTGTGAACTGAGCTCTAGAAATATTATATTGCACGGGTTGGTGAAATCATACCTAATTGTAGTGTTAACTGCCATCTCCTGGTTAGCAGTGGAATAGTAACTGTAAAATAGACAGTAGAGTCTAATTGATATGACTTTTAGAAATAACACCCCTCTGCTGCACATAAATATTTATTTAGAATTGCTGTCAGCATTGGTTATATTTCTCAGTGACATATTGCAGTGGAGCACTGACCCTTTCCCTGTACTTTTTTTCTATGTAGCAGTCAGAGAAGCCCCTCTCCTGGTCCTAACCACATTGGAGGTAGTAACAGCGGCAGTAATAACGGCAGTGCTGGAGGTCAGGGTGCTGGTCTGGTGAGTGGGGCAATGCCGGCAGGCTCAGTACCGGCCAGCGCAGCCACAGGCAGACCAGCCTGCTCCCTCACACCTTCGTTGGCTGCGCACTTTAACGAGAACCTCATCAAGCATGTGCAGGGCTGGCCCGCAGAACATGTTGAGAAACAGGTACTACCTTACGTTTCTGTATGCTGTTTGTCGTGTGCAAATGTTGCTCTATTCTGTAAGGTATATTGAGTATTCAGGAGAATAGCTTAGTACTGCATTTTCATTAATTTTTTCTCAATATTATGGATAGGTTGAATGTGTCCGTTATGTTTGCATGCAGTATGTATGTTTACGTGTGTGGACACCTGACCATCATACCAATAAAATTTGGTTGGATGTCCCAAAAGTATGGACATTAATATGGGGTTTGTGTAGTCTAGCACTTTGTAACTGTGTTGCTCCTATGTGATTCAGTTTCAAAATTATTAGTGATTTTATTAACAGTATGTCCCTCAGTGCGTTTGTATGCAACTTTTGACTGGTTGATCAGGGGTGGAGTAGTAATTGTTTACAATATCTGTGTTTGAGTCAACTCTATAATGTATAGGAGAGATGGCGGTTGAGTGAGTGGCCTTATGTGTGTCTAGGGAGAGTTAGTGTGACACTATGGTGCCTGCAAAGGGACAAAATACAAGTGGTGTGACGTGTGTATCAAAAACATAGACTTCAAGTTTGAGTGTAAATCGTTTTTGCTTAAGTGGAATTCTCTGCTGTTAATGCAGAGAATTGTTTAAATTGGTTTGTTGTGATTTATTTAAAATAATCTGCATGTGAATGTTTGTTTTGCCGTTGTTCAGTCAGACCCAAAAATGGCTTGGTATTCCCCCTCTCTAGCTCAATGGTAGAGCATCTCTTTCTGAACCTTGTTTGAGATGGCCTGAGGAGTTATTTCTTTTGCCCATGAAACCAATGTTTGCGTGTTTCCAAACACTGGTTTTATAGCAACCGTTCAAACACATTTGACATTTTCTCGCAGAAATGCATTTTCTAGTTATAATTTTCTAGGGATGCGCCGAATATTCAGCCACTAAAATTTTTTTTTAACACTACCAAAACAGTGATGACGCATTCAACAACCATAACCTGCATGTCTGCTGTGTGGGCGCATTTTGGTATATCTAAGGAAGACACGCGGAAAGCTATTTGTGAAGCGTGCAGTGCCGAAATTTCTAGAGGGAATGCATCAACAAAGACTTTCTCAACGTCTGAATTAATTTATCATATAAAATCAAAACATCCCGATCTCCATACAGAGTATGAAGCACAGGCAAGACACTGTGAGCACACCCACGTTGTCTGTGTTTTTGAAAAGGCAAGAAAGTTTTCCAGTGATTACGGTTAATATATGGGCTATGCCAGTCTGTTTTAATACATTATTTTGTTATAGGCCTACAGAGAATGTTATATTTCAGCAGTTTTTTTAAAAGTACTTGTTCTGAATATTTAAATGCACTTAGCATTTAACTTATTTAAAGTCACTGAGCTCTTCAGTTTGACTGATTATTCTGCCAACGTTATCTATAAAGGCTGCATGGTTGTTTGTTTTTATAAAATGTGTACGCCCATTGGACTTTCACATGGTCAGCATGAACAGTGCCGCAGTGGATTCCAGACATGTCTGAAGTAGCGTGGCATTTAGAGAAGAGGCATGTGGGACACCAGAACTACCAGCTGCAGCAGCCACCTTGCTTCTTGAGCCAAATGTTTAACTACTACAATTTATTTAAATGAGCATTGTTTTGTTTTGATAAACTGTAAATTATTAATGTTCAATAATAGTTTTGTTCTCACTCTGCTTCTTGCTCTGCTAAATGTTAGTAAACTGAAAAGCGTGACGGAATGATTTAAAAGTGAATGGCAGTCTGTGCCCAAGCTCACTTGCTGTTTTTGTTTGTGTTATATACACTGTGTTGTCGTACATTGTTGCTTTAAAGGTCCTATCAAATGTGTAAAAATTGTTCTAATAGTAACTACATTTCTTAAAATGATCATTTACCAATGTTGTATTTAAGAAATGTATATTTATGCAGTGTAATTGTAATTAAATGCACTGAAAGTTTAATTCCCAATGATTGGCAGTTTCGTCTCCCTACTGATATAATCAGCCTGGTGTCAGTAATTAGTGATGAGCTGTTTGACCCATGTGATTCTGGGTTTGAGGCTCCCACTGCAGGAAAATGAACCAGTTTGCTCTACTCGATTGGTCTATGAATGGTAGGACTGGTCCAGTAAGCATGTTAGAGATTTCACATGCTTGTTGATTTTCACCAAATTGAATTTATGGCCCCCTTGATTGTAGTAGTGATACAGAAGCAAGTTCAGAATAACATATAACATATCAGCCTGAGGCCTGGTGGTTAGGGAGTTCCCCCTGCAATCAGAAGGCTGTGGGTTTGAAACCCAGGAGAACATGGTTACTGAATGTTTGGAGCATCCCTAGAATGATCATGAATTTGAATTAACAGGTGCCTTTAAATTATTGACTGGGTGAAAAAACACTGGTTTTGTTCTTTTATGGAATTTTAAAATATATATATGTATACTTTTTCCTGCATGGATCAGGCTTCACGATTACGTGAGGAGGCTCACACAATGGGCAGCATTTACATGTCCGAAAACTGCACGGAGCTAAAGAACCTGCGCTCACTAGTGCGCGTGTGTGAGATCCAGGCCACTCTGCGCGAACAGAGGTAATGTGTACAAGCATTGCTTAAACCTCTTAATCAGTTTTTTTAATTAGCAATTTGCTTCTTGAATTGCGTACAGTACTGTTCAAACCTCGATATTTTCGAAGCCATTTGTATCAGCAGAGAGTTTCTTTCTGCCAGCAAAACACAGGTGAACATTAGAATAAATGAAGCAAACAAGAAAGCAGTAAAAAGGACCTTATTTCTGCTGGTCTGGCTAGAATGCAAGTTTGGTTAAAGATTTCTGCTCTTTGTGTTCAGTTTGTTGCTTGCATTTGTAAAATTCCATAAGCAACACACCTGATTTAATCTACTGAACTACAAAAACAGCCAATCCAGGCATTTGATGGTGGCTACAATAATGGGCTTCCTTTAAAAAAAAAAAAGAGATCTGGAACTGGGTAAGCAAACACTTTGCCTGTTTTAACTTTCCACTGCTGACAAGTAGTTACCTATTTTAAACACAATTTTCTCAGATGGCTAAGACTTTTGCACAGTATTGTATTTTATGTGTTTTATGCCATGGCCTCAATGACATTGTTCTGGCTGGCATCTCAGTGTTGTGTATTTGTGAACTTGTGAAAGGATGCATTATATTATTGTGATTTTTTTTTTCTCCCTCTTCTGTCTCTTCCAGGATACTTTTTCTGAGACAACAAATTAAAGAACTTGAAAAGTTGAAGAATCAAAATTCCTTCATGGTTTGAGAACTCTGGGTTTCTTTGGTGTGTGTTTTGAACGGAAAAGAGAGACGAGGTAGGAGACTGAGTGGGGAACCCGTTTTACATGCGCAGAACACCGGAGAGCCAAAGTTCTGTTGCATTCTGTTCTGGGCCCAGTCTTAAACTTAAGCTGCGGTGAGCTGTGGACTGAAGGGCGAGGGTGGGGGGAAATTGTGGGTGGAGGTCAAGGGCCAGGCAGGGTGGAGAGGTTTTTGGGACCTGCTCTTGCCGGGGGCCCTGTATATGTAGATTTCTTGTAGATGTTATTTCCATGTTGTAAATATGTTTTGTAGATGAAGCCTTGGGAAGCCATGCCTATCAAAAAATGAAAAGAAAAAAAAAAACAACAAAAAACACAGCTTTGGACATCCAAACATAAACAAAACAAAAACCGACCCCAATGCCATCCATGCGCACTCATTGTCCTCAGGCCTCCATGTGTCAAAATCTGAACACAGATTTTGAAATCTGATTCTGAAAAATAAAATCGGAAACAAAACTGGTGAGCCGATGCCTTGAGCATGTACCAGACCTGCATGGAAAAAAGGTGGACGATCCAGTGGGGGCAGTCTAGTGGGTATGATGAGGCACACCAACACAGACACGCACAAGCACACTTGTCTTCTCCTGACCATGCACACCTCCACCTTTTAACCCTGTCTGGTTTGTTTTTTCCCACCCTTTCTCTCTCTGCATATGACTAATGATAGTACTGCTAAATGGTTAATTGGACCTTTTACATCGGTTTCTTTCTCTGGTTGCACTGTTATGGTTTCACTCTCCCCACCCCTGCCTTTCTGAAGGGTTTAGATCATGTCTGTCCACATAGTTCAGTCGTCTATAAACTGCCTCAGTGGCCCAGCTGTGCCCGCTGTCGACACCAGTGCCTGCTTGTGTGAAAGAGTGAATGTGAGCGAGAAAAGGGAAAGAAGAGAAGAGCGTGGAGTTTTGTTTTTTTTTTTTTTTTTTTTTGCTCAATGAGCGAGATGCTGAGGGAGGGCGGACCATTCCCGCACAGTCTGAAACTCCCCTCCCGCCTCAGACCCAGTTTGACTTTGGAGTATAATTGTCCACCAAGAAAACCCTTTTTTTATAGTTGGTTTCCAGACTTTCCAACAACTTTTTTTTTTCTTATTTCTTTTCCTTACTTTTTTTTTGTTTAAACTGTACTTTGAAGAAAAAAAGTGTGAGGAGTTTATTGCAACTTTCATTAAAAAAAAAAAACAAGAGTTCATTCCTTTGTACAGTTGCTAAGTAATAATGGAGTTAAAAAAAGTTTTATTAAAAGTTGCAGTGATTTACTAGTATATCATATGTTGTATTCATAAATTATTGCCACACATTTTCTTTTGCACCCTGATTGGGCAGAGTGGAGCTAGTGGTACTGGACAGTAGATGAGTCGTAAGGTCACGGCCGAGGACTGGACATAACCAACCCCGCTACATCAGAATCAGGGCAGGGTCACCTGGGGTCAGAAGGTCAAATGTGAAATGTATGTATTGTAATAAACATGCTAAAGTAAAACTTGAGTTCTTTTCTTGTTCTTTTGTAGTCAGAAGTCTTAATGTGTCTGGATGGACCACTTTGGGGGAAAAAACTATTCCTCACCCAAGAGGTTCATACAGCAATTCCTTCATATGGCAAAACATGTAATAGCTGAGCGCTCAGGCTTTGTGAAACATACCTAAAATAATTTGGTATAATAGGGTGAAAAATGATGGAATTACGTGGTAATATGCATTTCTAAAGCAAATACACACATCTAAAATGCAAGTTAGTCTGCAGCTCAATAAGGGTGCTTGTAGACCATAATGGGCTGTTGGACTAAATGAAGGAAGCATGGCCCCCATAAGAGAGTCATCGGTTGAAAGAATGTAAAGGATTATAAATAAATGGAGTGTGGTAAAATATGTGGGTTGCTCCCAGTCATCTCGTGTCAAAAATATCCAAGTATAAATAAAATGGGAAGGAAAAACAGGGAAAACAATGGAAGATGTCAAATTGTCAGGATATAAAACTCAAAGCAAAAATACATTAAATAGCAAGAATCAGTGTTTGTGAAACTGGGATTTACATCCTGAAAAGCTAAAGGAAACCAACAGTAACATGTAAACAGAAGAGGAGGAGGTTACAGTGGGCAGAAGAGAAGTGTTTGAGGAGTGTGAATGAAGAGAGGGAGAACTAATCTGGTGGTGTTCAGTTCAATTCAATTTTATTTATATAGCGCTTTTAACAATGGTCATTGTCACAAAGCAGCTTTACAAAATGAAAT
>JBBPDB010000108.1:34450260-34466736 GCA_037974465.1 Brachypetersius altus
TATATATATATTTTTTTTTTTTTTTTTTTTTTTATATACTCATAAACATTACATACCTTCTGACACAAGTGGAAGGAGTAAAAAGCAAAGTGGATTAAATGAAAAACCGAATCTGTGAAATAATCAGTAAAGTGCAACATTTCTACTACAGATGTGTCAGTAATGTTTACAGTCTAACTTGCAAAAGCTCCACAAGCTCTGTGAGTGGGTGAAGTATAAACAATCTGGCTCATATTATAACACATGAGACCAGAGCCCTGTCTGCTACCACTGCTGTAGTTACTTTAGTGGGAAAAAAATACTATACCATCGAATTGCACATTTATTCAACAAATCATCTTTCAAGACTTCATCTGAGGCCACTCAACATCTTTGCAGATGTTGGTTTTATGGGAAATATTGAATTTATTTATTTAAGGAGACAGCAGAGTGCAGGTGGACAGTAGCTGCTGCTCCAGTCTCCCGGCAAAGACAAGATGCCAAAAAGGCTAAGCATCCTTAAAAGATCCTGTCTTTCAGTAACATGTTTTATGGATCAAGGTCAGGAAACTTTATTGATCCTGGAGGAAATTGCTTATGGTTTAACGACAAAGAGACAAGACCAACATGATATACATAAATCCAATATATGGAAATGCCCTGTCATATATGTTATATGCACAAATGCTGGGTGTCAATACTATAAGCAAGATCCTCTGGGATTCACATAATGAAATGATATATCATCCAAAAAAAAGGCATTGCACATAATAAGTTAAGTGCACATAACATTTCAGCGCATGACCAGAAAATTGCATGATATTGTAGACGGTAGACACAGAGTAAGATAATAGTGCACATCATGATTTAAAACTGATAAGAAATGCACAACCAATTAGAGCCAAGTTATTGCACAGATTATAGTGTGGGTGTGTGACAGAGCGAGGAGTTTTAGAGTCTGATTTTGGTGGGAAGGAAGTATTTTGTGTGGTGTTTGGTGAAGCATCTTTTGCATTATTGAACCGTAAAAATCCAAATTATTTTTACATTCTCTCTCTCATCCTCTCCCTCTCTATCTGCCAGACTCTCACCTCCAGTCTCTCTCTCTCTCTCTTTGAGACTCGCCCTCTCTGTCTGCCTCCTCCTCCCTTACGCCTCTCTGTCTCCTTCTCCTTGTTTTTATCTGTCTCTATAAAGGTGTGAATAATAAACAGGCAGTGTGTAAATGGAGCCACAGGTCTTTTCACACCTTTTCAAGCTTTCAGCTTTAGAATGACCACGATCCCCCACCAGCCAGGTATGTCTGCACACATTAACACCTTTTCCTCCCATTTCTCTTGAAGATTAGAAGTTGTTAACACATTTACGTGTTCGGTGGCAAATTAACCAGACAGGTTTTTCTTCACCTGGAGAGGTTCTTCTGTAGTGTATCACTCTCTGTTCAAAGCCGTCAGAATGATTGTTGTTGCTCAGGAATGGCTTCAGAATGAAATCAGTGGAATGATAGACAGACAGACAGAAAGATAAAGAAAGAAAGAAACTTTATTGATCTCTTAGGGAGGCTCCCTGGAAATTCAGGTTCCAGTTAGTAACTTTTACAGCACCTTAGGGCGTCTTAAAAACAAACAAACACCATCATCTTAAGGGATAGGAAGAGAAACAAAGGGATAAAGTGATGCTGAGGTAGTAATAAATTAATAAAATGGTGTAATAAAGTGACAAATGACATCTGTGCATTGTGCAATACGTACCAGTTCAAAGAGGCAGCTGCAGTTAAGATGGTAGATAGAGAGGCAGTAGTAATGAATATTGTACTGATAGAAATAGTGAATAAATAGTGAATCACACTGACAAACACTGAGTGTACAGTTCTTGGCTGTGTGATAGACCTGCGTTAGACCTTTCCACTGTGGAGTCCTAGGTCCTCCCCCAAGACCCCCGCCTCCTACTACACTGTGGAGTTACATAGTTTGATTGCATGGGGGACAAAGGAGTTACACAGTCTGTCTGATGCGCTGTTATTGAATATGATGACTGTTATTAATGGTGTCTGCCAATTCCAGAGAATAAGAAATAACACAGGTTTCATGTTGGTTTCCCTCATTACCAAACATTAATATTAAATCAGTCGTCATTGCACATGCTGCCATTCAAAAGTATTGATTAATGTACCACTGAGTTATTACTGTAAAACTAAAGGTGTTGAATTTTGCTGGTATTAAAACAATTTCCGTAAGTTTGCAGGCACCTGCTCATCCAATGCAGAGTTTTGAGTACAAGTCACAGCCTCTACACTTCTGGTAAGACTTTGCACTAGATGTATTTACACTTGGAGCACCTGAACCAGTGAGAGAGCAGTGAGGTCAGGTAGTGATTTTGAATGATTCATTAGAATGACAAACTCCAAGAATCAGAATATGTTATTGATCACAGAGGAAATGACTCTGTATAAAAATGTGATTTAATAACTATTGATAAATAATTTCCTAGTAACACAAATAGTGGTTGAAGTTCTCTAATTGGAGTCTGTTATTATATATATTATATGTATGGTACGACTATTGCACATAATATATTGCAGATAATTATAATTTGATTTGGCATCTAATAAAAATTGCACATGGTAAGATTATTGTACACAGTAAAAAGAAATCGCAATAAAAATAATATATCGGAGACGGTGTCATCACTCCAGGAAATGCAATTCTGCTGCTCCACTGCCCAGTGCTTTAGACCCCTCCTGGATTTAACTGCTGGTTTGATTTGTTCAGTATGTTATATTTTCCTTTATTAAATGACTCTTTTGGTATTGTGCATTGTCACCTTGTGCAAGTTAAGTAGGTGTTTGTCATTTCAGTAATATACACAAAACAATGTTCTTCCAACATTGTGGTGCTACACAACAACAAAATGCAGGACAGGACTGAAGAGACTCAAGAGCAACAGTACAAAAGTTTACAGGACACGACAACATGCAGTGCAGTCTACAGAAGTATTAGTGAGTGACTACAGTATTATGACACATTGTATTCTAGTGCCAATGTCCTTGAATGTGCAAAAAATGCAAAGATTGAGGTATTCAGCATTAATTGTGCAAAAAAAGCACCAATAGCAGCAACAGGATTTAAAGTAAAATTACAGTATATAAACCAGAATCAAATTCTGGAGGAAATTGCTTATGTTACGACACACAGACACACAAAGGACAAGAACTGTGAAATATGCAGTGTAAGATAAAAGTAAAAAACAAAACTATAGAACTACTCTGTATGAAATATGTTATGCTCTTTGTTATATACACAACATGCTGGAGTATAAATACTATACTATTTAAATAATAACAAGAAGAAGAAGAAGAAGAAGAAGAAGAAGAGTACATTTTCTTTATGTAGCGCCTTTCTCAAACTCAAAGATGCTTTACAAAATAGTAGACAGTCCATGACAGACAGTAGTAGGCAAAAAACAAACAGTGCAAATTACAGCACCACAGAGTACATTAGCAGGAAGTACAGATAGAAAGCAGGATCTAGAATAGACAGAGCACCAAGAGAAAATATATGTTTTTAGTTAGGTTTTGTAAGGAAGCAAGTCACTAATACATTATACAGAATGTGTCTGGAAACTTTTGGCCAAGATGTGAACGCAAAAACAGTATGTACAGTTACAATTTTGGCCACGAGAGGGCAGCCCTTACTTGGCAGTTCGCAGCCCAGCCCATATCTAAAACTCCCCCCACCCTTCTCTCTGTGTACATCTATATGTATAAAGATATACATATTATTTTGTATGTGTGTGTTTTTCCCCCATAGTGATTTATTTTCTTTCTTTTCTTTTTTCTTTTTTTTTTACACCTTTTGCATCTCTCCAATGTGTGATGTTTCCTCAACAGGTCAGTCTTGTTTGTAGCTTCTGATCCCCCTCTGATTCAGTTTAATTGTCTTGATCCTTTGGTCTTGGCCTCTACACTTGGAAAACGTGTGAAGGCGAAGGTAGTCATTAAGGTGTGGGTAGATCCTGTAGTCTATAGCCTGTAGCTTCAGAGCCTGAATAGACTGGCGCCTGGGCCAAATTATGGACAATTACTACAACTGCTGTCGATCTGGTTATCTGTGCGTATGTGTGTGTCCCTCCTTTCCCCCTCTGACCCTGAACCGTCTATCAGCAGGCAAAGGGCAGCGAGGCCGGAGCGCCTGTCTGTCTGAGTGCAGCTTTAACAGCTGCTGTTCACCAGCAGACAACACTCACTGTATCTGTCAGACTGTTAAAGTTTTATACCTGTATTTGTTTTAAGAATTTGCGTTTTAGCTGGCACTTTATTGGAGAGCCTATAAAGACAATGAAGACAACCACTATTGTTTATTGTCAATTTTTTTTATTATATTTTTCTATTGTCTTATCTTTTATGCTTTCGTTTGCACTGCAAGAATTTCTCTTGGGATAAAGAAAGTTCTTTTTTATCTTCAGTTTCAGCTGTAATCCCCGGAGAGAGAGTGAGAATCAGAAAAACGTACTGAAATGACGACTGGACAAAGACAAAAACAGTATAAAAATATAAGTCAAAGTAAAACTCTCCAGAAAAAACCCAGAAATACTACACCACAGTCACTTAATAATTATTTTACTTCTGGTTGAATCACCTATTACACTACATAATTTTGCCTACATATAATAATAGTTTGGGTTCAGTATAGTGTCTGTAGTATTTTTTTAGGATTTGTACTGTAGATCTTTAAGGCTGTTGTTCTTGAACATTATACATAACCTTAAAATAATAATAATAATAATATATTGTGTTACAGTAGGCTGTCTATAGTAATCAACTGTACTGTTTTTTTAAATAGCTTTTGTGCTGTAGACCTTATTTTTAAACACTGAAACAGCTGTTATTTGGAAATCTTCCTGTTTCTATTACACAATCATTTTGCCTATATATAATAATAGGTTTGGAATTGTCGGGTGTCTATGGGGATCTACTGTACTGTTTTTTTTAGGTTTTGTACTGTAGAAATTATTCTTACAGGTTGAAACAGCTCTGTCGTTTGTACACTTGTGTAAGGTGAATAATTTTTTAATCTCCTGAACTCTGCTGTCCTCAATGATATTCACCCTCAGCTTCAAACAGCAGGCTGGTCCGGGCTGTCCTGACTAAATGATAAACATATGAACAGACTGCTGGGGCTGTGGAGATATCGATCGTGCGTGCGTGTGTGTGTGTGTTTTGCATGGGATTGTCTTGGGGGTAATTGAGTGGCTCTGTCTGTGTGTCGTCTCCCTGGCGCCATGTGTCTCTTTGGATTGCTAATTTATCTAACCGCCTGGTCCCAGTCCCTACATCCTCTTCTGCTCGACCTTCCCAGACTCCAGAAGCTGCAGAAACACATTTTCTTAAAACTCCTTACTGTCCTCTTTCATATCGACAAGTTATCGCCAGATAATCGTCCATTTAAAAAACGAATTTACACCGGACTCGCAAGTCCATTATATGGACAAAAATATTGGGACGTCTGACCATTCCACCACCATGAACTTTAATGAAACGGCATTCAAATCCATAGACTTTAAAATTGAGTTGGTTCCCATTTACAGCTATAACAGCTTCCACCCTTCCTGGAAGGTTTTCCACAAGATTTTGGACTTTCTGTGTACGAATTTGTGCCCATTCATTCTGTAGAGCATTTATGAGGTCAGACACTGGTGTTGGACTAGAAGGTCTGGATCACAATCTTCCTTCCAGTTCATCCAAAAAGGTGCTGGATGGGGTTGAGATCAGGACTCTGTGGGGGCCAGTCAAGTTCTTCCTCACCGAACTCACCCAGCCATGTCTTTACGCACCCAATACTTTCCCACACACTCAGAACAAAGGAAAACACAACTTACAAATAAAAAATACATAAACATGAGTGTTTACTCCAACAAAAAATGTATTGTAAATTAATTTTACCGTGTCTAAACGTTCTAAAACTTTATGTAAATTATGTAAAAGAGGCGACAACGTCCTCCAATGAGAGTCGCAAGGAGGCGTGGCCAGGCTGTGTCTAGTGTCATGCTGCGTATGTAAATGAGTAACAAACTCCTCCAATGAGCATGTGTGAGGGCGTGGCCACGCGGAGCCCCATAACTGTGGCCTGGCGCTGCGTGTGCCGGAGTGTCCAGGACCGTGCGCCGTGGAGAGGTAGTGGCTGTCCAAATTTCAGCTCTGTTGGACTATATCTTGTTTTCTTTCTTATTTTTTTTTACTTTCGAGTACCCCTTTTTCTCTTTCTGAAAGTGTAGGTCGTTTTCGTGCAGGGACTGTTTTTGTGCTCTGGTCTTTATATTCTTCTTGCTCCGGTGCAGCTGGGCTGTCCCGTGTTCCTCTATGGGGCCGGAGGGACACAGAAGAAGCTGAAGGACCTTCTGTAACTTCTGTTTTATGGACATTATGTAGCACAGGAAACTATGGGAGTGCAACGATGTGCGTAAAACACATGTAGTAGGCATATCTTTACCTCACACACATTTGGAGGGTCTTGCCGCAGGCTTGAAGGACCTGAAAGAGCCGTTGGATCTCAATGGATCGCCATTCCAGCTTGGTTTCGCTTTGGTTTCAGTTGGAGCTGTGTGCCATGGCCGTTCTCCTCACTAAAGGTACAGGAAACTTCTCACCCACGCCTTAAATTCATCCACACAAATTTTCACACACAAAAAAGAAAAAAAATGCTGAGACGATAGGATGGGAAGTTCCAGCTAGGGTGCACAAACACAAAATTGGGATAAAACTTCAGTTTTTATGCAGTATATATATTTAGTATTGCCTTAAAACAATACTAAAAACACAATGCCAGATCAGTTGCAGTGTTTTCTGTCTTCCAACTACAGGGAAGTCTTCATTTTCTCTAGCTTTTATGAGGTTTTTGTGCCCACTGTGGAGAAAAGAGCAGGATAAACTTCAGCTGCCCGCTGCTCCCTCCGCTCTTAACACATTTTCTCCCATTATAAGTAAATGAATATGTTGTGGATGAGCTCGATTTAAGGCTTTTCTGCGGTGAAAAGGGAGCACAACAAGCGTAAATGTACCCTTGTTTTGTATTGCCTAACACATACTAAAAAGGGAAAACTCGACGAGCTAAACAGTTGGAAAAAGTCTTAAAAGCTTCGGGACCAGAGCTTTAATATGTTCTCACTTTGCCCGGACCCAGCTTTCCTTATTCTGGCTCCTCCATGCCCTTGGGTTCTTTGTCAGTAGTTTGTGTTTAGGGAATCAAAAACATTTTCCAGCCCTACCAGAAGCTGTGTCAGAGTATTTTGCCTTAGTAGCAGTTATTGTTCACACTTCAGAAAAAGACAACACCAGATCATACAGATCATACCTCCACATGTGCCTGGATTGTTTCATGTGTAAGAAGTCTGTGAGGAAAACCACATTTCTCTTATTACCATGTACTTTGGAATAGGCACAAACAACTGGTCTAGCTGTATAGTTATAAAATATTTGAAAAATTGAGTATTAAAAGCTTATTGCTCATGTATTACACCTACCAGCTCCAAACACAAACTTGCGTGCAAACTGCACCCCTTTCCCTTTATGAGTTTCCATTTGGGTTGAAAGAAATTGACTTGGGCAAACAAACCACTGATTATAAGCTACAGGACTCCTGTTTTATAGCACAAGCTGAAAAGACTTTTTAGCACGGAAAGCTCCTTAAACCCATGACACAGATACTGTGCTGGAAATGAGTCATTTTATAATATAACTTTATACTATATGTAATGGTGGTGGATTTCTCACAGTGCCGCCACTTTAGTATATTTATTCTGCGTACGTTCACGAGAAGCGGATGCTTCCCTTCCAAGCAATTACAAGTAGACAAATTCTGGGGCACTATATAGCAACAACCTGCCATGTGGTTTATAACAATGCAATGAAACAATGCAAACTCTCTTTTCGTGGCATTTGGCATTTACTCTGGAGCCCATTCAGTTAAAGCAAAACATATGAAGATTCATGGGCTCCAGCCCCAATGGCATTGTGTAAGAATATTTGACCAATGCCAGTGAGTTTGAGTGTCATTAAGTGTTGAAAGGTTTGAAAGGTTACTGAATAACCCTAATTTATATTAATCATTTCTGATCCACAGGAGAGATAAGGTGCTACTGCGATGCGCCACACTGCGTTGCCACAGGATACATGTGCAAGTCGGAGCTTAACGCTTGTTTCACCAAGGTACTGGACCCACTTAATACAAACTCCCCATTAACACACGGGTGTCTGGACCCACTATTGAACTCGGTGGATGTTTGTGCCAAGAAGAACGTGGACGTTCTAAACGGAGGCTCGTCTCCCATTGAGTGCTGTCATGATGACATGTGCAACTACAGAGGGCTTCACGACATCGCACACACTCGAAGCGATTCTACAGGTAAGAAAAAGGAGACAAATAGTCCAGAGATCTATCCACATATCCACACAAATAGTTAAAATGTTTCATTTTGTGTTCTAATGGTTTGCAGAGGTTTAGTGCAGCAGTGCTGGTTGTTGCGCTGAAAATAGTCATGTTTTTATAGCCTGGCCATGATAGCATTAGTTCTTGTTAATGCTTATTATACACAGCCCCCATGTCTTCGGGCTGCTTTCTGATATTTAATGGGTTCCAGTGTGGTGTAAGTGTGTCAGTAGTAGGCAGTGTACCTTTAAGCACTTGGATACAGATCACATACTTTTTATTGCATGTAATTTTCCCACTGCGCTGGAATGTGCCTTCTCTGACAGGACTCACTGTAATCGCAGAAATAAAAGCAGCATTTATGAAAAAGCTAATGCAGGAACATTGGAGTATATAGAAAAAAGTCAAATTTGCTTGTTAACACTACATTGCCTTCATGTTTTACTCCCATTTCTTGTAGCTCTTATTGATAATGACCATTTTCTCTGTTTTCTCTTTTAGACCGATACCAGTCAGACAGCTCCAACCAGAACTTGATCACACGGGTTCAGGAGTTGGCCTCGGCGAAGGAGGTGTGGTTTCGTGCCGCGGTGATTGCTGTGCCCATCGCCGGGGGTCTGATCCTGGTGCTGCTGATCATGCTGGCGCTCCGCATGCTGCGCAGCGAGAACAAGCGGCTGCGGGCCCAGAGGCAGCAGATGCTATCCCGCCTGCATTACAGCTTCCACGGGCACCACCATGCCAAAAAGGGCCATGTGGCCAAGCTGGACTTGGAGTGCATGGTCCCCGTGACAGGACATGAGAACTGCTGTCTGGGGTGCGATAAGCTGCGGCAGGCCGAGCTGAGCTTGGCAGGGGGCGGCGGAGGCGGGGAGCGCTTTCTGTCACTCGTGCACTGGGGGATGTACACGGGCCACGGCAAGCTGGAGTTCGTATGACTACTTCTCAGCACCTCCAATGTTGCAGTTGGACTTTCAGGAGGAAACTGAGGACGCTGCTTATGCTTAAACTGCATAGCGATCGGTTTTTTTTTTGGTTGTACTTTTATTATTATTGTTATTTGCTCTTTGCATTTGTAATTTTATTGTTTCATTCTTTGTAAAAGGAGAGAGAAATCAAAAAAGGACACCCACACGTTGTGTGTTTTACGTTTGTTTTTTTTCCTCGTTGGAGCACTTTACTTGAAAAAGAACTTGAGAGGGCGGAGCTGCTGAGAATTGAGGCCCGTCCCTCCCCAAGCCGTGTCCTGTGGATCCTGGACTGACACTGAAGACTGAAGGATTCGGAATGTCCGTCTTATTTGCACATTTGTATAAAAGTGACGAGATGAAAATCCTTTTTTTTGCGTTAAAAAAAAGCTGATTTAGAAGAATTTCACTGACACCAGGGTACAAATATGGACTTTTTTATTATTATTTCAGTCATCTTCTCTAAATAAAGAACTCAGTGTTGACTGTAAAACTTAAAATGGGTCCAGCTGTAATTTTATTATTCTATTTATCATGCTCTGTTCATGTTTATTTTATGCCGTGTGTGTGCGCGCTCCGATTTTCAGTCAGTAGCACGCGTAAGGAAGTTAACACAGGGGCCTTGTTCAAAAGTAGTGCTTCCACTGGGCTGCGTCATTTCTGAAGTCCCTCCAAAGGGGACACATTACATCTCTCTCTTGCTCTCAAGCTTGCACTCTGGGGATTAATGCTGGAGGTAGAGTGAGTATTTATTTAGTGTGTGAGGGAATGGCAGTAAGCTGTGAGCTCTGAGCCCTTGGCTCGCATTCAGCGAGCACAGAAACACGCCTGTATTCACTCAGCCTGGAGATTTCAGCTCCCTGCAAAACTACTCCAGGAGCTGTGATATTTTCAGGGTAAGTCAATATAGTGTCCAGGTAACTGTACTCACTCACTGATCTGTGAGCATTAGCTTTCGACTTGACCTTTTGCTCACGATCCATTGTGAATTAGCTTTCCGCAGACGCATGTAGTAAATGTCAAGGACTCAGCAAATTCTCAGTGAGACCAAAAGAGGTGAACTAAAGACTAAATGAAGTTCATTTCAGCTTAATCATACATTATATCAGAGTACAGTGTATCATCTGGACATTCTGTGATGTTTATTAGTGGTTATTGAGCAATAATTAAAAAAATAATTATAACATGTGCATGCTTTTCTGCGGGGTGCAAAAAAACCACAGCATAAAGGTGTATTATAGGAAAACAGGCTGTAATTGTAAGCTAGATTTTATTACAATTTTATAACTGGGTATAATGGATAAACCAGATTAATTACACATCTGACTAATCATGTAAAGTCATAACACTTTTTAAAATGATTTTTTTTACCTGTATCATCTCAGTGGAGCACTTGGATTTGATTATATTGAAACTCTAGCCTGTATTAACTGCAGATTGTAATACAATGTCATCATCCAGTCTATTGAAAGCTGGAACACAAAATTTAATGGCTGCTTACTAATAAACCACAACTTGCTCTTGAGGATAAAGGTCTGAGCAGCAAGGCTCAAATTGTGTTGACTACATGACTGTCGGAGCATGTCCAAAACAGCCGTTTTTGTTCCTGGTATGTAGAGGGTAGTTCTAACCAAAAATGTTCTAGCTAAGGGCATCCAGTGAACCAATGAGAGGATCTGATCCCATGTGCTGGATTACTTTTTATTTCATATACAGTATGTCCCTCTTGTACCACCAAAAACAGCTCTGACCAGTCGAGGCACTGACCATTGACTCCACAAGACCACATGTGTGCAGTGGTATCTGAAGCTAAGACATCAACAGCAGATACTTGGTCCATGGATCTGACTGGTTTGTCCAGCACACCCCACGAATGCTTGATCAGACTGAGACCTATGGCACCTTGAACTCTTTGTCATGTTCTTCCAAACATTCTTGAACAGTGTTCTGTAGCTTGTCAGAGCACATTATCCTACAGAAAAACGCCTTCATTAGGGAATACTGTTGCCATGAAGGGGTGTATTTGGCCACAGTCATGTTTAGGTGTCAAGGACCTGATGGTTTCCCAGTAGAGCATTGCCCAGAACATCACACTGCCTCTTCTGACTTGCCTTAGTGCATCCTGGTGCCATCTCTTCCCCTGGTAAGTGATGCACCCACACCTGACTGTTCACATGGTGGACAAGACAACGCAATTTATTAGACCACCTTTTTTCATTACTCCATGGTCAAGCTCTGGTGATAAAATGCTCATTGTAGGCACTATTGGTGATGGACAGCATGGGTGCTCTGACAGGTCTGGAGCTACACGGCTGCAATCCCCTGTGTACGTTTTTTCAGCAATTTGTGCTACTCTTGCTCTTCTGTGGGATTAAACCAGATGGGGCTAGTCTTTTCCTCACGCATCAGTGAGCCTTGGGTGTCCATGGTGTCAAATGTTCACTGGTTGTCCTTCCATGGATCACTTAGCCTTAGCCTACATAGCCACAAGACTCCACAGTTTTGGAGAGTTTTCAACTTTTCAATATGTCAGCTTAAACAAATGACTGCTCACTTGCTGCGTATTAAATTCCACCTCTGGACATAGACCAGCAGTAAAAATGTTCTTCACTTCAGTTGTATGTGTTTTTAAAGTTATATATCATAGCATTATTCTTACATTTAAGCCAAAACAAATAAATTATTTGGGGTAGCTGGTGGTGTAGTAGTTAGGAAGTTTCCCTGCTATCAGAAGGTTGTAGGTTTAACGCCCAGGACTGCTAGTGGCACCACTGAGGTACCCTTGAGGTCCCTTTGCTCTCCAGGCACTGTGTTCCTGGCTGCCAGCTGCTTTTTACGGAATTTAACAGACATTTATGGCATTTAGCAGACGCTTCTATCCATTCCCTAACTACAGGGGGCAGTCTCCCTGGAGCAACTTGGTGTTAAGGGTCTTGCTCAGGAACCCAGTGGTGGTTTTATAAAGGTAGGATTCGAACCCATGACCTCTTGGTTCAGAGGCAAGTACCCACTAGGCCACCACCACCCCACCACTTGGTGAACAGGTTAAATTCAGGTGAAAAATAGTTACTTCACTCATACTGTGTGCTATTGTACAGACTAGACACAGATTAAACCTTGCGTAGACTAAAATGATTGGCAGTGAAGAATCCAACCCTAAGCATTTGATTCTGGTTCCTAAGTGTTTGGTCAGTCCCAGCTTACGCTCTCTGCTCCCGCCCCAGCTCAGGTGACCTTGCTGTGAGTCAGGAACCCTGGAAGACGCCATTAGCGGGCCGTCCACTTAACAGCCGATAGCATTAGTGAGTATAGCCTCCCTCAGGACTATTAGTGCTCAGCTAATGATAACAAAAGCCTGAGAGTTTGGACAAGCTAATGCTCTGATTGTGTTCTCCACTTGGCTCTGCCTGGGTCGTCACCTTCCTCATCAAAAAAACAAAAGCACAAATGCTTTTAGTGACTCTCTGCTTCAGTCACTTCTGCCTCTTGCGTCCTGATGAACTTTATTTTAAATATCTTTCTTTTTCTGTATATCCATTCTTCAATGAGAGGTTGCTTATGTTCTATGTCTATTTTGTGTAAGCATAGTAGTGATATATGTTATACATAAAATGTATTAACTTTTGATAATAGTTTTCTTACCATGCTGTTTGTGAAGATTTAACATTAGTTCCACATTAGAAGTAGTAAAACCTTGTTACATTAACACGTATTAAAATCAATATTTGTCCCTTCTGTTTACACGTTGCCATTTTGGAGAGAATCGTTTTCCAGTATTTTTAAATGGCCTGTTCAGACTGATAATACCATGAAATTGAGCCAAATTGTGTCACTTCACAGGGCTGCTATATTGTGCAAGTCTGTGCATTAAGACTTCCAGGCAAAGATCATTGATTGATCTGGTTTTCACCAGTCTCAGAGGTAAGGTAATATTTATTTTGCAGTCTAAACAGAATATGATTACAAATACATTGAATACTGTAATAGAAATGTAGTACAATTCTAACGAACAGTTGGAAATGTGTCCATGCGAAAGTGTTGACTCCTGGTCAAGCAAACGTTTTGTTGGTTATATAAATGAAAACAAATCTTCCATGCATTTTAATATACAGCTACTCATCACTGTATATATAAGAAATTCGTGAAATAATGTAAAAATATTACATTGAAGTGTATTCTCTGTAGAGGATGTGTTCATTTATTTTTACTTAACAAAACATGCAGTTTGACTGGTGTGTGTGTGCACTTACATGGATATTTGGATGACCACATCTTGTAATATGTGTTTATATAAACTTTCCTTAAGCACCATTAACTTTGTAGTGAGACTCATACATGCCCTCAGTCTTTCTCTCTATGGCTGTTCTGTGCTCGGCCTCTCTGTTGGTGCATAAAGAGCAGTGTGTGCATTATTTGCATCGCTCATTTACCACACGACTGGCCCACCAGACTGCCTGCATTGACATGCAAATTGAACAGGGGCACCGGCTGAGGCTCCTACAAAAGCCCAATTTGTTTTGATGTGACTTCAGACGGCCCCCTTTTTAACAGCAATCACATTTTATTGAATCAGTGTGTGTCTCTCGGCCATTCTCTCTCTCTCTCCTCTCGTCTTCACCGCAAGGCCTGTCAGAGGCCACACACTCCTCCGCTTCAGACGGATACATACAGTAAGCATAAAGCCACGGACATTCTTAAGGGTTAAACAAGCATGACGGAAAACAGATTACATGAAAGGCTCAGATTCACACTGCACTCTGGAAAACCCACTGAATCACTCCACTAGTGTATTCATTCATTCATTCATTCATTATTTCTTCCTTTCTTTCTTTCTTTCTGTCTCTTTCTATTTATCTTTCTTATGTTATTTCTCTTATCCTTTCATTCCTCCATTCTCTTCTTCTTTCTTTCATTATTTTCTTTCTTTCATCCCTGACTTTATTCTTTCCTTCTTTTCCTTGTTCTTTTCTTGTTTCTTTCTTTCTTTCTTTCTTTCTTTCTGTCTTTCTTTCTTTCTTTCTTTCTTTCTTTCTTTCTGTCTTTCTTTCTTTCTTTCTTTCTTTCTTTGTTCCAAATTTGTGCAATATACAACACAACTGTTGAATGTGTACTGGCTGAATGTTAATCTCATCATCTGCATTTTATTGCATTCATTGTATTTTTATGGCACAAACACCAAGGCACTTTTTATAAACCGTTTGCACCACTGATCTGCTGGTACAGCACACTAAATCTTACACACAGCAATGTCAGTGTTACAATTATTTTGTTATTTTTTGCACTATTGTTATTGTTTTTATATTGTCTTATCTTTATTCTTCTTGTTTCACTCAGCACTCATGACAAAAGAATTTCCCTTGGGATAGATAAAGTTCTTTTCTATCTTCTTATCTTTTCAAATATGCTATAATATGCTAACAACATGCCATTTATCATCTGTTTTAAACCCAGGCCTTAGCACAACCCCCCATTTCCCCATCCTAATTCCTGACTTTCTGTTTTAGATGTGAGAACTGAAAGGTTAAACACTGTGTTTGGCTCAATTTCAAGATGACTCCAATTTGAAGAGACATTTCTTCTGCCACAGATTCTCTTATTAGCAGATTTTGTTACTGTGCATTTAAGAATGATAGCCTGATTATGTAGGTCAACAATCTCATTTCTAACTTGTTCATTCCAAAAGCGGTCTGGGCTGAAATCTGTGAAACAAACTGTATGGTAAAAGCTGATTTTTTGATACACTGGACAGACAGTCCATATGGACCTAACTTTTATTTGAAAAAATTCAAATTTTGAATTTTGGTACTGTGTTGGGCATTCGTCAAGGATTAGACATTTATATTATTGAATATATATATATATAAAACTTAGAAAAGACCTATGGAATCTCTTCTTCCCTCACCAAACGATATACATACAATTCACATAAAACCTTTCATGTGTCTGTGTTTCTATATAGGCCGGAATGTCACTGCTAAATTTAGCTATTGCTGACCTGCCCTCATCTAGAGGAACTGAGCAGCTGTTCGCTGTCACCTATTAAGGAGTTAGCAGAGCCAGGGTCTGAAATTAGCGTAGCATGTTCAGCAAGAATTTGATAGGCTTTGCTGCATAGACCATGCTCATAGGCTTATTTGTCAGTGCTGAATACTAGCACACTATTGGACACACGTGTCACAGAATCAAGCCTTGTATGGAACATGTTTTATTTGCATCAGTTACATTTTGGTCAAGTGGCTGTTGTTTGATCCAGGACGAGCCAATGGGCAGCTGGTGGACTGGGGGTCAGGGAGTTGCCCCTTGTGGCCCCACTGAGGTACCCTTGAGTAAGGTACCATCCCCACTCACTGCTCCAGAGTGCTGTGTTCCTGACTGCCCACTGCTTTAGTTGGTGAATGGGTTAAATACAGAGAAAATATTACATGCTATATTTATTGAAAGTTAATATTAAAAAAATTGTTTAAAGTAAAAAAGGTAATATAAAGGTAAATGTATGAATACTTTTACTAATCATAGATACATAAACATATATACACTATTACTACATAACTCTCACTGTATGCCGTTGAAATTAAGTACAACCATCAGATTTACTTGTCAAGAGTAAACAACTTGCCAGGAACGCGTTCAGCATACTAAGTGATGAAAGGACTGGTGGTGAGGTGTAATAAATTGTGGCTGTGGGGAAGCCTTGATGAACTGCTGATCCAAAAGCATTCACACACTCAACACTAATCCAAACTAGCAATAAATACATGTCAGGAATAGCAGGTGTGAAGTTCTTCAGAACTTGCATCATCTTGAAGCGTACAAGACTACCGAGCCAAGATTTTCTAATTAGACTCTCTGATTACAATTATTGAACTGACCTGCACTCTTTATATGTATGACCTAAGTGAGTTTTTTTTATGAATCAGAACCCAATAAAAATCTTTATGCTTTATATTTTGAGGGATCAATATTTGGTTTGAAAAATGCACAAAATATTTTTGGACACTTTGTAAGCAACTGTACGCGACTTACAGTAAGTAGTTACAGGGACAGTCTCACAGTCATTAGTTACAGGGACAGTCTTACAGTCATTAGTTACAGGGACAGTCTTACAG
>JBBPDB010000108.1:34485426-34497563 GCA_037974465.1 Brachypetersius altus
TGTGTGTGTGTGTGTGTGTGTGTGTGTGTGTGTGTGTGTGTGTGTGTGTGTGTGTGTGTGTGTGTGTGTGAACTCTGGACTCCGAGAGAGAAGCTCTTCCCAATAATGAGATCATTACCACTAGTTAATTAAATGCGATGTGTCTTCTCAAAAGTTTCCCCATATTGCATTGTATTCCAACAATTGGATCCCTTGTGGACCTCCGAGGATGAAAGGGGGAAGGCAAACAGAGGAGAGCGCCCATTGTCCTCCTCCTGAGAAAATACCCATCCCTCGCTTTTCCTCTCTCAATGAACCCATTGTATTTCTCTTTTTTTGTTTCATTTTTTTAATCCCTGTTCCTGCCCTGCTGGTCAGCAGAGACGGGATGCGGAGACGGACGGTGGAAGGAGATGTACAGATAGTGGAATGAAGGGGTGGACAGATGTAAAGATAGACGGTTCACAATTACATCTCTGGTACACAAAGCATGTTTTGTTAAAACGGTTCTCTCACATGTGAGTCACATGAACTATACATTTTCAGGTTAATACACACTTAATGCAGTTCTTGACATCACATTCATTTGTAATTGCTCTAATTGCATAAATATGTGAGAGGAAATTATCCCACTGTTTATGTGTATTGCTTGGTGATTTAATTTATAGAGACTCTACACTATAAGGTACAATTTTAATGTGAGTATTTTGAGGAGACATATTTTTACCCTTAGGTCCATATGCACACACACACATTCACAGTTCTGTAAGTTCCACACACTAGATAGCTAAACCTATTTGCACAATAAAGATAAATGCTCATACTCATGTTATACCAGTGTTCCTTTATTTATTTTTGCTGAAATGCCTGAGAAAGACCATAGTGATCAAATATTACAGCGATAAACCAGAGAGCTTTACTTTGCAGTCAGTGCAAATGCATAGCTATCACACCCATTTGAGCTTGTGGCATATTATATTCCAAAACCATGGGCATTGCCTTTCTGGCTATAACATCCTCCACTCTTCTGAGAAAGCTTTCAGTGTGTCTGTGGGAATTTGTGCGCATTCAGTCAAAAGAGCATTTGTGACGTCAGTAACTGATTTTGGACAAAAAGGCCTGGCTCACAGTTCACATTCTAGTTCATCTTGAAGGTGTTCAGTGAGGTTGAGGTCAGGGCTCTGTGCAGGCCACACCAAATTTGTCAAACAATGTCTATAGACCTTTTTTTACACAGTTGTACAGTCGTGCTGGAACAGGAAACAGTTGCAACAATTTAGGACAAATATAATTGTCTAAAATGTCTGTATAGGCTGTAGCATTAACATCACCCTTTACTGGAAGTAATGGTGCTTTTCCATTGTCATAAGGAACTTTTTCCCCATTACAAATAAAGTGACTCATACCTAAGCAATACTCGTGCTGCTTGATGGCTAAAAGAGGGCTGCAGCCAAACTGACTCACTGATTTTTTTTTCGGGGTTTGGCCAAGCACAAACAAAAAGACCATTATCCCCCCACCGCCAAACTTTACTATTAGCACTACACATTTGATTGGTAGGGTTCTTCTTCCTCCTCAGATGAATCTATGAAGCTGCCAGATAGCAAAGCATGACTCAGCACTTCAAAGAACACATTTCAGAGTGCTTTACATTCCCTTAGCCATAGATGCTTCCATTTCACAATACTAGCACAATAAGAGCTGGGGGGCTAGTGGTTAGGGAGTATGGAAGACAGTGGGTTTGAATCTCAGGACTGACAATGGCATTACTGAGGTACCCATGAGCAAGGTACCATCCCACTGTTCACACTGTATGCTGTTCTGCGATCACAGGTGACAACAATGGCCACTTTACATATTTACAGTAAATCAGGCAGATCAGGCAAATCTAACAGTACAAACTATCAGACATAGGTGGTATTCTATTACATTGAGCTCTTCAATAGAATCAATTTTACTGCCAGTCTTTATCTATAGAGAATGCATGTCCATGTGCTTGATTTTATACAAGCACATACACATACGAATTTCGTAATTCATAATACACAAATAAGGGGTGTCCACATATCTTTGGCCATATAGTGTATATCATATTCCTAGGAAACAGCGTCATTTGGACAGACAACTGTGGAAATATCCCTCCGCTCTGTGAAATAGAACATCTTTCTATTGTTCTTTCCTTAAATGAACCCACAGAAGTCCCCTTCTCAGGAAATGCACAGCACTGTAGAATCTGTGATGTGTGAAATTGATTATTAATTATGATACTGAAACTGATCCTCAAAATGCAGTACCACTGTCTCACGGTGAACAAGTTGTGATATAATCTGTGATGTTCTTTGAAGAATTGCAGGGACACAGTTCAGTGTCAGATCAGAGAACTTGAAAAAATGAGCCAGTGCAAAACATTTTCTTCACGTTTTATCTCTGTGACCTTGGATAACAGAGACACACTAACATATTCAACAGACTGCCAGCCATTTATTGTCCTTGAGTGTGTGTGTGTGTGCCAGTGTGTGTGTTGTGTGTACGTGTACAATCGAGCAATCATTTGCCAAAGTCTTGGAAGATAATTTCCAGACGAGTATGTGCCGTTATCAGTCTGTCTGGTGCCATGAGTCTATCTCTGCAACAGTGCTGCAATGTTATTGTGTGGTGGGAGTAGGAAGGACTGTATCTGTCCTATCTTACTGGGTAATTTTACAGTTATATGTTGTTGTCAAAACAATATCTTGTATCCAGCTTTGTTGTACATTTTTTTACCTAACTGAAATGCCAACAGCTGTTGTATCCAGTTTTTAATGACGAACAGAGCAATAGGAAAGCTTAAATTGTTGTGGCAAAAAAATACTGTAACTTACATTGAAAGATATTTTTCTTCATTGCTCTGGCAAAAATGATGTGTACATGTTCTCTATACCATACATAGAGCACAATGAAGTTTATTTGCTGAGTTTAACACATTGAGAAAAATATTGGGTATATCGGGCATCGATTCATTCATCTACAGCTGCGTATTTATGAACTTTATACCTTTATTTTTAAAGCAGATATTATTTTAATGGTATTTTTCCTTTTTTCTGTGACTGCAGTGTCTGAAGAATCAAATCAAATTTCTCATGAATTCAACACACATTTTCAGGTTCTGTACTATGAGCTTTATGTCACACACACACACACACACACACACGCGCTGTTTGAAAGGAGCCATTCCAAGGGCATAATGTAGTGCGCAGACGCAAGTTGTGACTGCTCTGTGTCTTGCCCTCGTATTTTAGTGTTTTAAACATTTCCCCCCAATTTTTTAACAGTTTATTTAGTATTAGTCAGTTGTGCCTTGTCTAAACATGTGGGTTCGAGAGAGTTTTTCAACGTTTCTTTTGTGTATGAGTCTTTGTTTTGGCTCACTGCACACTGCTAATGTTAACGCTAATGCTAATGCAATTTCCTCTGGGATAAATAAAGTGTTCTGATTCTGATCATTTATTTATCAAGGCTGCTTAGTTTAAAATGAAATTAAACATTTTTAGGGTTTAAACTATAAAAATACTAATTTTTAGGCATTTTGTTTTACCAAAACACAATGGGTTATCAATATACATGGGTGTTCTTGGAACGTAACTGTTTATTGCTGTGTATATACTAGTATATCTATATATTTTAGAATATAAATATATATATATGCACATATACATAGTGACACCTACAAATTCATTACACACTACAGACATGTAGGACCTATAGTTAGCAGCTTGTCTGATTGTATAGATTCGAAATATAGTGGATAATAATAAACATAATGGAAGGCTTCTGACTTACAAATTCTAGAGTTTTTGCCATTTCACCATCTCATTACATCATTATGCAGCCTTCCACTCCTGCATGGTCTCTGGTGCTATATGTAACTGTAAAGGGAAAAAAAGAAACACCCCTCTCTCTCTCTCTCTCTCTCTCTCTCTCTCTCTCTCTCTCTCTCTCTTCTGTCTCTCGCTCTCTGTTAACCACTGCATACATGTCAGTTGATATTTTAAAGACTATCATTTCCTCTCCTCTCTGGGAACTTCCCCATGTGAGCGAGGCCTTTGAATGCCTTCCAGTGAATCCTATTAAAGAAATATCATAATTCAATTCTTTTTTTGTCCTTTTACTAAAGAGCCCTGCTAAAGCCAAGCTACCCCCCTCCATGTCACTGGTTGGAACATCTGGTTGTAATGCACAATGCACATCGATGCTGGGCACTCCTTTTCAAGTCTTTTATTTAGAAGAGTGAGAGGAGAAGGCAGCTTTTTGTCCCTAAACTACAAAGCCAAAGAAACATAAATCTAAATCCCTGAAGCATGAACAGTGTGGCAGTATCAGCTCCTCCGCTGTTGTGTTAGCAGGATCACTGTTGGGGTGATGATGGCTTTGTTCTAAGCCATTTAAGGCCGGAAAGTCCACACAGTCTTAACAAGCCCAGATCGCCAGCCCTGCTACACGCAGCGGGACAAGGCGGGAGCTTTTTCTACCATGCTGTAGAAATGCGGATCAACTTCCTTTCTGTTTCTACATATTCATCTTTTTTTTCCTTTTCCTGGACAGCAATGATATGTACATAGTCTCTATACTATTAAGGGAACACCATTATCTGCTGGGTTTAAAATATTGGGAAACATAGATTGAGCATCGAAACTTATGGATAGGTATAATTAGTAGGAGTTTACATTTATGGCATTTATCAGACGCTTTTATCCAAAGCGACTTCCATTCACTAACTACAGGGGGCAGTCCCCCTGGAGCAACATTTAGGGTCTTGCTCAGGAACCCAGTGGTGGTGCTGAAGGTAGGATTCGAACCCATTATCACTTAGTCCAGAGGCAAGCGTCCTACCCACTAGGCCACCACCACCCCAGTGACCCCAGCGAGTTTAATGGCAGGTATTTTCTAAGTTCTAAGTTCTTTCTAAGTTTTTTAAAGTTTTTTTAATGTGGTGTTAGCACTAGGGTTTAAAATTTTCTGTGACTGCAGTGTCTAAGGGATCAAAATTCTCAGGGGTTTATACATATATATATATATACACACGAGGACTTCGGGTTACGACGGTCTTGACATACAATGCCGCTCCGCCATTAGCTTACACCTTTAGCTTACACCATTAGCGTCGTACTTAGGGACTAAGTGGGCGAACTAGTTTGTTTGGAAGAATACACAGCAACGTGGCATATTTTCCTTTTCCTTTTTCTGTGACTTTGTTGTGTTTTTGTGTAAATATTTCTACATATGCATGTTTTTCCTTGTCCTGAAAAGCCGGGACTTACAGCACAATATGTTGTTCTGACAGCAAACATCGGTATAGTGTGTTTGCAAAAGCTTACTTTTTATTACCACCTTTAAGAGCATTTTAAAATTAGACAAAGTAGAAGTCTTGATGGGCTCTTTATGAAGAGCAGATTTCAAAGTACCTGCTTGCTTTCTGTTTAAGTCTCCAATTATGTCTGACCTTTAAGCCTGCAAGAACATTTTTTTTTTTTGTTTTAATGCCATGTCTTTGTCGAGAAGACAGCCGTTTTCCATTATGTCGTGTGTAAACACTGTAATAGTGTGAGGTGGGGGTTGAGATGATAGCCCAGCTTCTGCCTCTGGCTCTTTGGCTGTAATTTGGTAGGTAAATGACAGAGCAGCGACTCTGTGATATTGGACACAGGTGGTCGTGCTGAGAGAGCAGCGTGTTTAAGTCCAGATTGTTACAGACAGAAAAAACTGGTCATGTTGAGTTTTAATAGTGCAGAAGGGAACATCACAGACACTCTTTTGATGATGCTGATTGTGAATAAATGTTATATGGCATTGCTTTTGGAGGCAGTTGTTGGAAGGTCAGCAGGTCAGTGCCGCCGGTGACGTGCAACCTATTTCCCAGAATTCCAGAGTCTACTTGTCTGTCTGGACACAGGGCAGGCTGAGGGAGGTTTACACAGGTGATAGTATCAACACAATCTCAACGGCATATACACCATGAAAACCTACTTTTACATCGTGTTCAGTTATGCCTCATGTCCAGCGCATTGAACGTAATTCTGTCAAAAATGCAGATCCAATCATTAACACATTTGTAAACAGTAGAAGAGAAAAAAATGTTGTAGGGTGTAGAGTCTTGGAACCAACCCTTATTTTATGCGATGTCAATTTTAACACTGAAACAGATAAAAATGTTAGAAATTTGTACCTAGATCTTTGAAGGTAAATCAAATACACAGTTGTGTGCAAAGGTTTTGTTGATTTTATAAGTGTAAATAAGTTAAGACATCCTCTCCAAGGCATTCATACACATTCTCAAATATAAATAGCAATTTTGTCTGCACAATTTCTATTCATCTGCTAAATGTAACATATTAGGAAATATAAATATAAAATATATAATGAGTCATAACTTTTGCATGCGTCCCATTTTTTACCACATTTTTAAAAACATAAGATTTTAGCCATTCAGTCTTCATGTGTGGCTGCTAAATAACAGAAATTCAGGTTACAATACAGCTACCATTGCATTTATGTTGATGTGTCACCAGCTCGGAAAGTTGTGGTGATATTTAGGTACTTTTATTAACTCATAAAATACAGCTAAAAGGCAACAAAACACAGGGGCACCTGAAATTTTGAATACAAATGTAATAAATCAACTGTGTCGGATGAGTCTAGATATTTGGAACATTCACTTTCAAGCTGTTTTGCATTTTGAGTGACACGGGAGCCAATCAAATGTAGCCATCATGAATAATTAACCTAAAGGTGCGTGACCTGACATTGACATTGTGGGCGTAGTCAAAATGTCCTCAAAAGGTGAGTTTTGCTCACTCTAATTGTGTGATTATATAATCAGACAATGCATTATAACAAGAATATACAGCAAAATCATGGTGACAACATTTGAGGGTTAATGTCCTGTACCATCTTGAAGCTCTGCAGCAGTTGTTCTGATGGTCTTCCCCACTTAACAGTACTAACACCTGACTAAAAAAGAGAAATGCACAGTGTAGATAAGTAAACAGGGAGAGATAGAGGGAAGAGAAACAGAAGACTTGACCCCAGACATCTTGTCTGATCAGAATCTTTGTGCGTTGGACAGAGAGAGCCATGCGAGACGCTCAGTCTGCAGGTTAATGTCCCTCACGCCTGTAATGAGTGCCCTCAGGTCAGTCTGCCTCACCGGCACCAGTACACACACACCCACACACACACACACACACACACACACACAGAGCCTCTCCCTCTCGTGAGCTCAGGTAATAACAGTGAGCAGCCAGGCAGTGATTAGGCTGCAGAGACGCTCTAAATTACAGGACAGAGCGCAGCAGGCGGCCGTGACAGGGGCTTTTTATTTACTCCTGCGGGAGACTGTCTCCAAGTGACCCAAACAGCCCTGCACCACCTGCCATTAAACTCCTACTAATTATACCCATCCTGTTAATGCTAATGTCCACTTCTGCTCAGAAAAGACGAGCACAAGAACTCGCGTCTATCTTTCACTTCTCTCCAGGCTTTGTGCTCCTCATAAGGACCGTGCTGAAAGCATGTGGGAACCACTTGGTGTTCAGATGTTACTGGCAGTATGGCCTCAGCCTTTCAGGGCTCTTCTGCTGTCACCAGCAGATAAATGAAGGCCTGTGTGTTTTACTGCAGCTCGAAAAGCCTGCAGCCTAAATCTTGGGCTTTTAAAATAGAAGCTCACAGCTCTGCTTTCTGTATTAACATGCTACTCTGCCAAACCAGCCAATATAGCCCGGAGAAAGGGAGATGGAAGAAGAAAGGAGAAGACATGTGGGGTGTGTTTGCAATTTTTGTGCTGTGTCTTTCATAAGTGACATCAGAAAAAATGCATAATGCAGTTTGTGCTTAAAGGGGCCCATATCCTACATTTTACTTGTATTTTATTGTTCCCTCTGATATACATTTATGCATCTTAACAGACACAATTTATATTAAAACACCATATTTCAGCTTCTATTATTATCCTAGAATTAAAATGTTATGTAGATAATGTCTTTTCTGATTCTGCCAGATTCAAACAGCAATCTTGGCTGAAACACTCCTTATAACGTTATTATGAGTGGGTGGGGCCAGTGGGCGTACATATTTAAATATATTTCATGACATCACAAAAAAACTTGTTAACTTGTTTGTATGCCAAATTTTTTCTCTGAAAAAAGGAGGGTTTTTATGAGCACCTTATTACGTATGGGTGTAGACAATACACTATTTTAATAGAACAATGCACTAATATGCTTTAAGACATATTTATTATTTCAGTATAGATTGCTGTTCAAGATGGTGGAGGTCAGTCGACCTTATAACACACCTTTAGGTGCAAGCAAAGGCAAAACCCAAATATGTCGTATTTATATTTTAGCAATGACTTGGAACATACACAGAGAAAAACAGATGCATAGCGTTGCAAACAGAAGTTTGTGGAAAAGGATGTAGCTTTTTGTGTGCAACTGTAACACAACTGATAATAAGAATGTCCTTGGCAGAGCTCTCTTTGGAAGTATATAAGATACCAGTTCTGATATCAAAGTATAGAGTGCAGCAGTGGAGTGCAGAGAGCTATAATTTACCCTTCAAACTAGGCTTAAACGCTACTTCCCTAGTACCTCATTTAATGAGGAAAAAAATGAAAAAAATAAGGGCGGGGTGTGTCATTTGGACCATATTATGGCTAAGAAAGATTACAGGGTTTGGGTGCACGAGAGAGAGAGACAGAGACAGAGAGACAGAGATAGAGAGCTTTCTCTCTCTCTCTCTCTCTCTCTCTCTCTATATATATATATATACATATATATATATATATGTATATATATACATAGAGAGAGAAAGAGACACAGAGAGAGAGAGAGAGAGCTAGAGACAGAACACAAGAACAAACTGAACTGCAATCCGATTTTGATTTGTTTTATTGTAAGAATCCTTAAATCTTTAAACGAACAGTGCATTGACCAAAATGATATACGGTTTCTAATAATAAAACACATAATAAAACCTAAATATCTTCCACGCATTTTGAGAACAAGTAAAAGTCATGTAATATCAAGATAAGCCCATAACATATTAACATATATATGGCAGATGAACTTGATTAAAGTCAAAAACCTGCTTATTCATTCTGAGTGGTAGTATCAAGTTGTAAGAGAAGCTCCGAGAGACTAGAATGAACGCTAGAGGGATTTCCCCTGAAAACACACCCCCATCACACAGACACACACACACACACACACACACACACACACACACACACACACACACAGACAAAGAGTTTGGATAATAGCAGGCTTACAACACCTTATCTGTGGAACAGTTTGACGCCTGCATGTCTCCTGGTCATTGTTTTGATGAGCTCACTCACACTTGTGGTGACACAATAGCATAGATACTGCACCCTCTCTCTCTGTGTCTCTATTTCTCTTTCTCCCACATACCTGTCTGACTCACACCATGGAGAACTTTAATCAAGTCAAGGCGACTGGCTTGAATTTATGCTGATACTGTTTCCGAACAGTGCCAGAACAGGAGCACCTCAATCTGAACTGGACTTCCCCATCCGACACTGCACATGAGTGATATGAGAGGTATAGAGAAAATGTGCAACAAATAGTGTTTATTATACATGCATCTGGTTTCATTTCACTCTTTATTCACTGCAAATTTAGCACAAAATGTTGAAAAATGTGGCAAAAAGTATTATTTGATAATTATGACCACATGTGCAGTTTTCAAAACTGGTTCTAATAAAGAACCATGCTTTCTTATTGCTTTCAATGCAATAACTTCAAGCTGTTTTCCCACTGCTGTGATGTCAGCATTCATCAGATCTCAAACCTTTCAGGTGTCTAAAAGGCTCATACAGGAAAATTCCTTTTTCATGCTTTTTCAAATGAATTTTAATATAGCATATGTGCATGGTTAAAGCTTTAAATGTTCACATTTTCACCTACATATGGCAACTAAGCTCATTCCTAATTTTATTGTGGGAATGCTATTTTACATGTTTGTATACTCGCCCTGCCCTGAAGTTGTAATGGAGATTATGAGCTCTGCTTTTTGAATAGAGCATAATATCAGAGAGGCCAACTAGATCCAAAATTATTTACGTATCTCATCCATAAAGGCGCAACAATAACATCTAGTTAAATTTAAAGGCATTAAGAGAAGTTGGAATGGCGGGGACATATGGTGGGCCTTACATTTTCAATGATTTGCTTTTAACAATTATTGGTAAAAGCATTTGTGAGCAGTGCTTGTTTGATTAAAAGAAACAGAGAAAAACAAACGACATTCATTTTATTTGTCTCAGCATCATTGATAACATACTGGTAGAATGAGAGGTATCTAAATATGGTCCAGTTAAAGGGCCAGTAGAGGTGTGGAATGAGGAGAACTGAGTGTTTACGAAGGTTAAGTGTTTTTGAAACAATTTTTAACTGTTATACTGCCACTTAGCAGCAAACTGCAAACAGTGTTTAAGATCACTGTGACATTTTAAAGGTGTAGGGGAGACGCGGGTTAAAAGCCAGTGGCAAAGCTGTTGAGTAATTTATGGAGCGCGAGGCAGGCACCTCTGGCCACAGTGACGGTCATTTTTCTTCCCCTGCTCTGCCAGTGGCGTCTGTGGTGTCTATGTACGGGAGGTCTAGAGGGACAAACATGCTTTAAGCATTAATCAGGTGTGTACAGCCAAGAATAGTCTGTAAAGTTTGCCTTCCGCAAAACACCAACGACAGCTAATGAAGTGGTATGGAAGAGAAATGAGCAGAATAAAGGAAGGAGCTTGTGTGCGTGTGCGTGTGTGTGCGTATGTGTGTGCGTGTTGGGAGATGGAGGAAGGGGAAGTCTGCAGTGATGTGGTGGGAAAAAAGGAGACCAGCCTGCTGGTAATGACAGTGTGGAGAGAAGAGAGCAAAAGATAGAATGTGGATAGAAAGTGTTTGCTGTACACAAAAGTTCCATTGTATCAGACATATTGGTCGTTTTTGAAGTTTAAAAATATTCCATTCACTCATATATGGTCTATATAGCAAAACTAATCAGTCTGTTTTTTTAATTCACTCTTTTTAAGAAACATTTTGAATGACACAAAACACTTGGCAGCCAATCAGAACAAAGGTATGTAACAGAACATTAACATATAACATAAAGAGATAAAGAGAGGTCATGTACAATGAATTGGAACGATTTTGGTACATAAGGAGGTCGGTGAACCTAAAATAAAATATATGTGGAGTAAATAAGTGCCATAATAAATTAAACGTCA
The DNA here is from genome assembly GCA_037974465.1 of Brachypetersius altus. Taxonomy (NCBI): domain Eukaryota; kingdom Metazoa; phylum Chordata; class Actinopteri; order Characiformes; family Alestidae; genus Brachypetersius; species Brachypetersius altus. The sequence goes on from JBBPDB010000108.1 coordinate 34,496,687, forward strand.
AAAATGGCAAGAGTTAATATAACATGGAGTGTTTGTGTGTGTGTGTGTGTGTGTGTGTGTGTGTGTGTGTGTGTGTGTGTGCGTGTTATGGTTTCAGGCCAATTAACCCGGTGTTAGTAGAGTGCTGAGATAAATAAAGGAAACTCATCTGAACTGTATATGTTAACTGTGTGCTTGTAGGGTATAGAAGGTCTTGCATGTGAAATATGCAGTTCTGCACATTGTGTATCCAAGTTTAAGAGAAATTAATGCTGACCATTACACTGTATGTGCCTGTATGTTGTGCCTAAAGTGTGTTTACCTTTATGTATATGAGAAGCAGAGCATCAAGCTAAATGCAGTGCGGTAATGTGAGTGATCAGCTTGAGCTAGACCAGATGGCCCGCAATTCAGACATAGGATACAGCTCCACTACACACAAAATGACAGAGATGGATAGGGATCAGAACACACACATACACACATGCACAAACAGTACTAGACCTCTCGTTTAGTCTCACACACGCTTGTCAGAGGGAGAGTAAATGTATTGTTGCTACTGTTCAATAATGACTCAAAAGTAAATTAAGCTCCTGAAAATAATTAAGAATAAAAAAAATAAAGTATGTCAACATTTCTTGCACAACCTAAATCTGGTTAGCTGCACTTTTTCCTGATCCTTTTCTCTAATAAAATTAAAGACTTAAAACTCAAAAGTGAGAGGTGTGATCATCAGCTGTCCACACGCTGGTAGAGAGCAATCTTTTTCACATTAATCCAGAACTCCAAGTCTTCTGCACTTCACTTGTTTGTACACTGACATCTATCTATCTATCTATCTATCTGTCTGTCTGTCTGTCTGTCTGTCTGTCTGTCTATCTATCTATCTATCTATCTA
>JBBPDB010000108.1:34497663-34505163 GCA_037974465.1 Brachypetersius altus
AAAAAATATACTAAAAACCTGGATTATTCTGGGTAGTCACATTGCACTGCTATTATTTTGAACAATACTGTACATACACACACTAAGTGAATAAACAAAGGCTTTCTATATTTATGTTTTCTATATTGTCCTGTTCTGCTACCCCAGTAAACATGTACATAATCAATACATCACATTTCCAGCAGGTGTTTAATTTCTATGGATTATAAACAATTTTATCCTCCACAACAACGTGGAGCACCCATTAGACTGCTAATGTTGCAGTTAACAATTTGCATCATCTTTTAATACTGGTAAAATTAAAAATCAGTATAATTGTGATGCTGATATGCTTGTATGATTGTGCCCATCTTAAGCTATAATTACTGGTTTGCTTTTTGACCTGGTGCTTAAAAAGTCCTGTACATAATATACAAACTGTAATAGAAGCTGCATATCCTTCATCTCAGTGTGTTGGGGGTGTATTCAGGGCTGGTTTTCATTGCAGTGGCAGGTGGTCCCAGTTAGCATGCCTGTGACTGGCAGCACATAGGATTAGTGTAATAGAGTTAGTCACCAAGCTGTGTGCAGGGTTAATGGTATAGAGCTGGGATTTGGGAATTTCTGGTTGGTTAATTGTGTGACTGAGTCAAGTTTATTAAGGAACTGTTCATTGTCGGAGCCCTTTTTGGTTGGGTGTTTTGACGACCGAATGCATGCAATAGTAAACAACCACCTTACTTTAAATGCTGGTTGTTATAAAATTGTTATGGGGAAGAAAGATTAAACAGTACGCTACAGCGTAGAACATGGCCATAAACTAGAGATTCCCATCATAAGCAAAACCATCACAGTCGCTTTTACTGGGTGGAGCCATTGCTTTTTGTAATATTTAGTAATATTTTGTAAAATTATTACTAAATTGTAACATTTTAGATGAAGGCCTCTCCTCTGAATTCTGATTCTGGTGTCAGGAGTGTCTAGAAGGTTGCTCTGCCTTTGTGTGTGGGTGGTTTGTGAGTGTGTGTGGGTGGGTGGTGAATGCACTAACCTCATTGCCTAGTGTGGAGACCATGGTGGTTTTCATTTCTGTGATTGCCTTATTGTCTAAATAGCTGATGAGACTTTAATGGTCCCTCCAATCCACTGAAGTCTTTTGGTTTTGGTCTGATTACAGTGAAGTGGTACTGGTTTATTGGGTAATCCTTTATTGCTTAACTGTAAGGTCATTGATTAGTGTACACATGTCTGTTTCCATTTCTGAAATGGTATTCCACCCACATTTGATCTTTTATGTTAATTACTCAAATGAAACAGTGTTCCATGAATACAACAAAACATTGTGGAACCGTTTTGGCTAAATACTCCATTATTGGGCCATGGACTGATTGGGAAAAAAAAGGCAGATATATAGAATGCATAGTGGTTTCCTGCTTTCTTGGGTGTAATTCAGCTTTTTTAGATGGAAACAGAGTAATTCAGAGTGGTTTGATGTAAAATGAATCATTCTACAGACATTCATTGACTTCTTACTGATTTCTTTAGAGTGCAGCACAAATATAGCCGTTTTATTCATGCTCCAAACTCACTGGTGAACTTTGTCATTGAGTTTTTATGTATAGTGAAAATCAAGCAATGCTTATTCTATCATGAAATTTAAAAAGGTACTCTTTCATGTCCTGCATGTACTTTTCTACCATGAATGGAAAACCTTTAAAGCCAAAACTCTCTCATCTCCATCATCAGACAGCCTGTTGTAATAACGTTTTGTGAGGGAGCTTTTAACGGCATTAACCACTTCTGGTTCCTATCACCACCGCCATAAACAGGTCTCTGTAAGTGTCTCTAGAATGGAGTATTTTCCATTAGACCTCTCTGAATTACTCTCTTCACATCTTTGAGCTGCCTTATAAGAAGTGGAACAGAGGAGCGGTACTTCACTACATCCAGCATCTATCAGTATTGGAACTAAGGTTTAATTGCTATCACAATATATGGATATTCTTGGGATTTTCTATGTCAAAAGCCTGTGTTTTCTTGAAGAACTTAAATTTGTAGCTATTGACAAGCCTCTTAGAAAATGAGCCAAGTGGAGGTAGTTAGATCCGGTTTATGAGGCAGGAGGGAGGGGGAGGAGGAGGGTGGGGAGGGGCAGCGAGGGGGGCGTACTGAGGATTATTGGGTTTCTTCTAATGGAGTGGAAAGTACAGTCTATACATGCAGCACAATATGCAAACTATAACAGGCTTTGAGTTGTGGTTCGGTTCAGAGGGGACAGTGTATAGGAAATTGAGCTACATTCTTTTTGGCTTGAATATGATGATCAGTCTGTCTTTGCTGCAGTGGTGCTGTGGTCTGTTCTGATTTATGAGAAACCCAGAGGAAGCTTTTGCAGCTCACAACAGTCTTTTCTTTGTCCCATCAGAAATAAATCATCATCTTATTTAGAGAATATTGAAGTTTGACTGGTTTCTCCTAAACCGTGCTTTAAGAGAAATAAGGAGCAAAAAAAATCAATTTAAGACGGAAGTTCTTTTGCCGTTGTTGTCGGTTTCTCTGTGTTTTTCTGCTTAACAAATGGATCTCTGGATCTCAAAACTGTCCGACTTTGGTAGTCGAGACTTTTTTGTGTAGGCCTACTAAAAAGAAAGAGATTAGAGGAAGGTTCTCTCAGGAGATGAGAGATTTGGAGGAGTGTGAGAAAATGGTCTGAATCTCATATTAGTGTCAAACTGAGCTCAGAAATGTGTGGCAGAAACAGACTGGACTAAGAAAAGATCTTAAACTAGAGTTTTAAACTGAGTTTTCTTTCCTCTGGAAAGCTATGACTTAAGCAGGGGTATTTAGCCATTGGAGTAAATTAATAGATTTTGTCACTAGCTTGCTGCTAACTAGCAATATAAAGGCATGGCTCTGTGCTGTTTGCATTGATTCAACTACTTTTAAGTCACTACAGTGGCTAGTCTTTTTTTGTATGGGAAAAAATGCCAACTGTGGGTCTTAGAAGTGTTTGGGTGCCGTGTACCTTTTATTTTCAAATGTTAAACACAAAAAACCCTTCTATTCCTTCTGGTTCATGTCAATCGTTGCCCAAAAAGTTGAGAAAAGGTTCTATTTTAAGTTCTATATGATGCTACTGATAGTATACTGTGGTTTCAGGCAGGACTTTTAGCCTGTTGTATGTCTAGACGGGTCAGAACCCAAACAAATTTCAAAGCACGCTGAATTTCGGTTGAACCAAACATTATTTGTGGAACTGTAGACAGCTGGATTTGGGTCTAAACCCTGTGCCGTATATATGTTCGGGCCCCCTCTCCGAGCCCCTTCCTATGAGCCCCACATTCCAGCATTTCACAGCCATAAACAACTATCAACCTAATGGCTAAAAAAATCATTAAAGGCAAAACATCTGGGCAACATGGGCAGCCATTCAGAATGAAGGGGACGGGCGAAGACCCTCAAACCGTGACCCCTCATTGGTCAAGTCGGGGCCTTGCACCTTGTTAAGTCACTTCCTCTTACATGTATGTGCTTTATGGTGCGTTCAGAGAGGGTAAGAAGCAGCGGGATGCGGATGGAGAGGGAGGTGAGAGAGGGTAGGGCGAAAAAGACTTTGCAAAAAGGCACACACACACACCCACACACTCACACACACACACACTCACACACACACACAGGCACATATGGTAACAGTTAGCATCTCAGTGGTAGCAGCAGTCGGCCTCTCTGTTCTTGAGCTCTTTATGTTCTAAATCAGAAGCAGGCGGCTGCCTGACCTCTCATTTGGAGACTCGCTCTACAGTTTAAAGATGTCACTGGAAACCCAGGGAGAAAAAAAGAATGGCGGAGGCAGAATTACATAATTAAAGGAATAAGAATAGCCTTTTTTTCATTCTCTCTCATGCTCTTTCCCTCTCTCTTGCATGCAGTCTCTCCCTCTCTTCTTTGCTTTGATTCTTTCACTCTTCCTGTCTCTCTCTACTCCTCATTGTTTGTTTTCTTTCTTTCTTTCTTTTTCTTTCCTTATAATGTCTCTTTACTTCTTTTCGTTCTATAATTCTTTCTTTCCGACCTCTTCTTTCCCCCCCCATCTCTGTCTCTCTCTCTCTCTCTTTATTTTGATCATTTCACTCTTTCTTTCTCTCTTTTTCTTTCTTTTTTGCTCTCTGTATCTCTCATTTTTCATTTCTTTACCTCATTCTCTCGCTACCTTTCATGTTCATTTCCTCTCTCCTCTCGCGCTCTGTCTGACACTCTGACTCAGTGCTATTACAGGTATAGAGTGTGTGATCAGTGTTTGCTGTTGCTGGTCTGGTGGAGTGTGTGTATTTCTGTGTCGGGGGTTAAATGACGGACTGTATTGTGTGTCTGACTTTGGCTTTGCTGAAGGAACTGCTTGGGGCTGGGCAATTATGGGCAAGAATGAAAGAATCTTGGCTGTTTTTAGAATAGTTTCAATAGTTAGTAGTATATTGAATTATTACTGCAATTCTAATTCAGGCCAAACCGTCACTCCATTTTGGAGGGTGGGAATCAAACATCAAACAACAGGAAAGGGCACTTAAGTATGCACTCAAGTGCCCTTTCATGTTGAATATAAAAATGTGAATATGAAGAAATGTAATAATATACTGTAGAGTAGGGCACTCCTCTTCCTCTTCAGGGACTTCGGCAGTGTCATTTATAGCGTCACTTATAAGTCTAAGATGCTCGTACTTACTTAACTAAATGTTTAAACATGGCTAAGAAATGTTATTTGTATAAATCTTGCTTCCTTCAGGCAGGCCTACGTGATTCATTAAGGAAGAATACATGGCTGTCAGTCTGAAGGAGGTATATACATTTTGTTGAAATTTCAAACTTTTTCATACCTTTTCCATTTCAGACCATTTAACCAAGTATATCAAACTGTAGCACAGATTGTCAAATTAATCGAGTACCTTTTAGAATGAAAGTGGATTATAATGGTTGAAGCCACGACAAGAAAGGGTTAATTATTTTACGCCATTATTTGTTATATTTCTTATATAAACATTTGTTACTTTTCTATTAAGGAAAATTAAATAGCAACAATGATCGTCATTTTATCGTCCAGACCTTTTACAGACCAGGCCTTTGACGGCAGCCTATTAGGCGCAGTGTGTGACTGTTGACCTTCATATGGGCCTGCATGTGTGTGTGAACCTCACAAATCTAAAAGCGTTTTAGACTTATACACCATTTCTGCATGAATACATCCACAACATCTTCTCTTTAAATGCTGGAGATGAATGTAATGTGTTCGTGTAGAAGTGATTTGCATGTGTAAATCTGGTAAATTAAAAGGATTACGTCTTTGAATCCAGGAAATTAAATACATTACTTTGTTCCACTGTAGCAAGTGAAGTGTTTGGGCCTTCCTTCCGCATAGTCATTTTAACCTCATAGATACACACATGCAGTAAACATTGCGTTCATACTCGCACCTTTTTAAACAGAGAGGCTTCACATAGACTGGGGCTTTTATGACGTGATAAAGTTACAACTTTAGGTGCAAACAGCACTGGGGCATATGTAAAATGTGTGTGCATGTTTGTATGTGTGTGTGCATGTGCACTTGTGCACTTTCGAGCAGGTGTGTGTGTGTGTGGGTGTGTGTGTGTGTGTGTGTGTGTCTCGCAGGCAGTAAAATATGATTAAGTGGAGTGCTGCTGTTGTAAAGCCTAAAGCTCGGTCACTCATGGATGACAAATGATGGCTAAATTGGAGCTGGAGACACAAGAACATGTTTGATCGCTTTAATCATTAAACTAAACTCTCTGACTCTCCTTCTCTCTGCATTATTTGTAAATGGCACACAAAGGCTCATAGGGATCAGACATTATGACCCTGACTTCATCAAGAATTGTTCAGAAAGTGATTTATTAATAGAATTTGTATTAAAAATGTTGTCCTGGTACAAGATTCTTAATAATTTATGTAGTAGAAAATGACAAATCATGAGATGAATGTTCATTAAAGTGTTTTTTTAACCCTTTGGATTAGTCATAACTTTGTTCTTCTGACAGCTAGAGTTGGTTGTGGAGTGTAAGAATTACTCAAATGAAGAAATGAAGAAAACATGGGTAATAAAATATGAACATTTACTTTATAAAGTCTGGATAAATGGTGTCCAAAGAAAGCAGAGTTGTGACCATAAAGGGTCAGTGTAGAATCCAAGCAGAAGTTTGGTTCTGATTAGTATCTGATGGCCCATAGTCGGGTCTGTCTCTAATCTTTAAAATGTGTTTTATTTTGTATTTATTTTTTAGTTTATATACCCAGTATTTGTTGTTAATAACTTTTCAAAGATCTTTTTTTGTCCCATAAAATTAAGCAGACTATATTAGGCTCCTTATATGTGACCCGATCTGCCGTAATGGGTTGGCATTCTATTTGAGATACGGGCCGATTAAGTTGAAAAACATCAAAAATATAGATGGTTTTTTTGCTCTTGTATGAAAGAAAAGGTCTTCAAAATGAATCTCACAAAGTTTCATCATGGAAATAATTGTGAAAATGTACCTATAGCTATTTAAGTTGAGTTGCAGCTCTCAAATGTGACAAAAATAGGAATTATTTGATAAGTATTTAATAAAAAAATGGAAATAATTGAAGCTTCAGTCTGATTTAATATATTTTTCTAAGTATCTAAACGCCTGTAGTAAAATGTTGTTGTTGAATGCTGGGTGCATCTCTTTGGATGCTATGGATTGTTAAAGATATCAACAAAAAAACTAACAAAAACTTTCACGGTTTTTCAGTGGGAAAATGGTGCTGTGCTCCCATAATTCAAACGATTGTAACTTGACAACCGTTCAAGATACAGCTTTTAAAGCTTATTTTTTAATCTTTTCAATGATACCAAAACCTCAATTTTGAATTTTGGGTCACTGTGACTCATTTTGCCAGATCAGGTCACATATAATTTCTGCACAGGTGAATGTGGCTGAACTGAAGCTAAACAAGCAGCAAAAGAGTTTAGTGACATCCCAAAACCAACGAATTCAGAATGGAAGGATGATGAGGGAATTGAAATGGGCCCTTTAACCGATTCTTACCTTTTAAGTAGTTATTCTGTGTTCTATTTTTCGCTTCATGTTAGGACTGGGCAATAAATCAAAAAGAAATCGAAATCGACATTCAGAAACTATAATCGATCACATTTTTTCAGGTCGATTATTTCGATTACGTTCCCTTTAAAAACACTACCACGTGTAGAGTCACGTGATCCCGCTCCATTAGGTTACGTTATTCTGCCGACATGTCGAGCATGGAGAGCTTAAAAACTGAGACAACTGAGCAACTGGTCAGTGAACTATGAGGGCAAAAAAATAAAAAATAAATAAAATAATCGATCATTAATCGTAATCGAGTTAAAATGTTCAATTAATCGAGATTTTGATTTTAGTCCAAATCGCCCAGCCCTACTTCATGTTCTATTTAGTTAAAAGGTGTGTGTGAGTGTGAGTGTTTGTACTGAGAGAGAGAGAGAGAGAGGAT
>JBBPDB010000108.1:34507663-34508746 GCA_037974465.1 Brachypetersius altus
CGCCAGGACGGATATGTGAGCCAATTTGTTTGGAATATGTAAGTTATTAGGTATTAATGGAGAGCTGTTGATGCTTAACTGGGGTTCAGGTATTTAAAGTGGTAATGAATCCATGGGTGAGGGTTGCGCACCGGAAACCTGGATGTTTAAACATACATGTGGGCCGGCTTGGGATGTTATCGACACTGCCCGCTTGTCTGAAATGTCTGGACCTAGCTCTGTTTTCTCATGATGTCCTTAAATGTTGTTCAAGGGTTGCTGTAGTCCATCGCCCCGCTCCTTCCCCAAGTGCTGGTGGTGTTCTTTAGGGTGAAACGGTCACAGAGAACGTCTTAAAAGTATTTGAGCAGAACCTCTTCATCGGAAGTTTGAGATCTCCTCGTCTGCCTCATCCTAGCATTGTATTACTAAAGTAAATAGGACGTACTTATTCTTTACTTAATTACTAAATACTAAAGTGAAACTCCCAGTTTTTACTTATTCCTTCTTAAGCATGTACACTTACAAAAGAAGGCTGTTTTCAAGCCATTTTTCTTTTTTCACCTTATAATGCGGACTCTAGGAGTGTAATATGATGCATTCAATTCAAGTCAGTATTCTCACGGGAATAAAATTTGAATGAAGAAAATGACTATTTGGTTGTGGTGCAATTTCCAAATAAAACCAGAGCTGGTCAGTGGGGGGTGGTGATGTATGATACAAACTTGTTGGCATGGGTTGTTGATTGTCTCTTGAAACCTATAAACTTAGGGCTGCACAATATTAGGAAAACATGCGATATGCGATAATGTTGTTGAGTGTTGTGATGGCGATATCAAATGCGATAAGTGAGAAAAAACTTAGCCTTTATTGTGTTAAAGTGTTTCTCCTTTGGATTTGTGGTAATGAAGACTCCAGGCACTGACTAGTCTATGCAGGAAAAAAATTAAATGCATTATTTCCACTCCAACATGTCTTTTTTTTTTTTTTTTGGAATTTTCTTAAACAGAGCATTTAAAAAAAAAAAAAAAAAACCTTTCTTTTGCATTTTCAACAAGAAAAAAAACAAAATGACACCACAAAAAAGGAAGTACTTGAAACACT